>JAUELO010467169.1:0-12091 GCA_032357855.1 Amphibolips quercusostensackenii
TCAATAATTTAAAATTCAGAAATTTCATTATTCCGAAATTTTTCACTTCGGAAATTTTATTGGGAGGGAATTTTCCAATTACGGAATTTTATTATGCAGTAATTACCTAAATGAGGAATTTCATTATTCGAGAATTTTATAATTCAATAATTTCATTATACGTAAGCTTTACAATTCAGAAATTTTATTATTCGGGAATTTTATTATTTGGGAATTTTATTATTTGGAAATTTTATTATTCTTGAATTTTCTAATTCAGGAATTTTATTATTTAAAAATTTTTCATTTTAGGAATTATATTATGCCGGAATTTCATTATTCAGAAATTTTTAAATTTGAAAATTTTATTATCCGGGAATTTTCAAGTTGAGGAATTTTATTATTAGTTAATTCTCTATGTTTGAATTTTTTTATGCGGGAATCGTCAAATTCGGGAATTTTATTATTTAGAAAATATATAATTTAGGAATTTTGGGATTCGTGAATTTCATTATTTAGAAATTTCAGAATTCAGGAATTTATTTATTCGGGAATTCTTTAATAAGGGAAGTTTATTATTTAGAAATTATATAATTTAGGAATTCAGAGATTCGGGAATCTTATAATTCAAAAATTTTATTATTCAGGAATTTTTTTATTCTGAAATTTTTAAATTATAGTATTTTGTTATTCCGAAATTATATAATTCATTAATTTCCTGATTCGGAAATCTTATTATTTGCAAAATTTTATATTTCAGAATTTTTTTTATTCGGAAATTTCATTGTTCAATAATTTAAAATTCAGAAATTTCATTATTCCGAAATTTTTTAATTCGGAAATTTTATTAGGAGGGAATTTTCCAATTACGGAATTTTATTATGCAGCAATTACCCAAATGAGGAATTTCATTATTCGAGAATTTTAAAATTCAATAATTTTATTTTACGTAAGTTTTACAATTCAGAAATTTTATTATTCGGAAATTTTCTAATTCAGAGATTTTATTATTCGGGAATCTCCGGATTCATAAATTTTATTATGCGGGAGTTTTCTAATTCCGGAATTTTATTATGCAAGAATTTCCTGAATCACGAATTTTATCATTCGAGAATTTTTATAATTCAGAAATTTTATCGTACGTGAGCTTTTCAAATCAGAAATTTTGTTATTCGGGAATTTTCGAGTACCGTAATTTTATTACACGGAAATTTTATTATTCGTGAATTTTCTAATTCAGGGATCTTATTATTCAAGATTTTGCTAATTCACGAATTTTATCATGCGGGAATTTTTCAATTTAGGACTATTATTATTATTTGGGAATTTTAAAATGAGGAAATTTTATTATTATGAAATTTTCCAATTTAGGAGTTTATTTATGCGGTAATTTTTTTATTTGTAAATTTTATTATTCGGAAGTTTCATTATTGCGAAATTTTATAATTTAGGAATTTTTTCAGTCGAGAATTTTCCAAATGGGTAATTTTATTATTCAGAAATTAAATAATTCAGCAATTTCCTGATTTCGGAAATCTTATTATTTGGTAATTTTATTATTCGCGAAATGTTGTCATTCAGGAATTTTTTTATTCGGGATTTTTATAATTCAGGAATTTTATTATTTAGGAATTTAATTGTTCGGGAATTTTATTATTTGAAAATTTTATAATTCAGCAATTTGTCTATTCTGAAATTTTTAAATTGTAGTATTTTATTATTTAGAAATCACATAATCCATTAATTACCTGATTCGGGAATCTTATTATTTGGGAATTTTATTATTCGCAAAATTTTATATGTCAGGGATTTTTTCATCCGGGAATTTTATTGTTCAATAATTTTAAATTCAGGAATTTTATTATTCTGAAATGTTCCAATTTGAAAATTTTATTATGAGGGAATTTTCCATTTACGGAATGTTATTACGCGGTATTTACCCAAATGAGGAATTTTATGATTCGAGAATTTTATAATTTAGGAATTTCATTATACGTTAGTTTTTCAATTCAGGAATTTTATTATTCAGGAATTTTTCATTTTGAGAATTTTATTATGCCGGGATTTGATCATTCAAAAATTTTCGAATTTATGGATTTTATTATTCGGGAATTTTTAAATTAAGGAAATTTATTCTTATTTCTATCTTTGGAATTTTCTTATGCGGTAATTTTGTTATCTAAAAAATATATAATTTAGGGATTCTCGGTTTCGTATATTTTATTATTTAGACATTTTATAATTTAGAAATTTGTTTATTCAGGAATTCTTTATTTGGTGAAATTTATTATTTAGAAATTATTTAATTTAGGAATTTTCTAAATCGTAAATCTTATTATTCGGAAATTTTCAAATTCAGGAATCTTCTATTTCGGAAATCTTATTATTCAAAAATTTTTTAATTCAGAAATTTAATTTTTAGGAAATCTGCCAATTCAGGAATTATATGATGAGTAAATTTTTCCATTTCGGAATTTAATCATACTAATATTTCCTAAATCACGAATTTTATCATTGAAGAGTTTTATAATTCAGAAATTTTATTATGCGTAAGTTTTCCAATTCAGGAATTTTATTATTTAAAATTTCCAAATACCAAAGTTTATTACTCGGGAATTCCATTATTCGTAAATTTTTCAATTCAGAAATCTTATTATTCAGAAATTTTCCATTTCGGGAATTTCATTATACGGGAATTTTATTTTTCGGAAATTTTAAAAATTGGGGATATTATTGATCGGGAATTTTATTATTATGGAATTTTCCAATCTAGGAGTTTTATTTTGCGGTACTTTTTCAATTTGTGAATTTTATTATTCGAAAATTTCATTATTTCGAAATTTGATACTGAAGAATTAATTTATTCGGAATTTTTTAATAAGGGAATTTTATTATTAAGAAATTATATAATTTAGGAATTTCCTGATACGAAATCTTATTATTCGGGAATTTTATTATTAGCAAAATTTTATAATTCAGGAATTTGTTTACTCGGGAATTTTTTTATTGCGGAATTTAATTATTCAAAAATTATATAATTCGGGAATTTTTCGATTCTGGAATCTTATTATTTGAGAATTTTATTATTCGCAAAATTTCATAATTAATTTTTTTATTCAAAAATTTCATAATTCAGGAATTTGTTTATTTGTGAATTTTTTAATTGTGGAACTTTATTATTCAGAAATTATATAATTAAGGAATTTTCTGATTCGGGAATCTTATTATTCTTGAATTTTATTATTCGCAAAATTTTACAATTCAAGGATTTTTTTATTTGAAAATTTTATTATTCGAAAATTTTATAATTCAGAAATGTTATTATTTGGGGATTTTATTATTCGGGAAGCTTCCAATTCGGGAATTTTATTATGAGGGATTTTTCTTATGCCGGAATTTTAATATGCGAGAATTTGATAATTCAAGATTTTTATTATACGAAAGTTTTCCAATTTGGAATTATATTATTTTGGAATTTTTCAATTCATAAATTTTATTATTCGGAAATTTTCAATTTCGGAAATTTTATTAAGTCGGAATTTTATTATTCAGATATTCTTCAATTTGTGGATTTTATTAATCGGGAAATTTCAAATTTAGGAATTTTATTATTAGCGAATTTTCTAATTTGGAAATTTGGTTACGCGGAAACTTTTCAATTCGGAAATTTTATTATTAGGGAATGTCATTATTCGAAAATTTTATAATTTAGAAATTTGTATATCCGAGAATTTTTCAATTAAGGAATTTCATTATTCAAAAATTATGTAATTTAGGAATTTCCTGATTCGGGAATTTTATTATTCGGACATTTTATGATTCACGAATTCGTTAGCTCGAAAAGTTTCCAATTGGGGAATTTTATTATTCAGTAATTATATAATTCAGGAATTTTCTGATTCGGGAATCTGATTATTCGGAAATTGTATTATTTGGCAATTTTATAATTCAGGAATTTTGTTTTATAGAATTTTATTATTCGAAAAATTAAATAATTTAGGAATTTTATTATTCAGGAATTTTATTATTTAGGAATTTTATTTTTCACGAATTTTCTTATTCAGGAATTTCCCAATTTGAGAATTTTATTGTTTGGGAGTTTTACAGTGTCGGAAGTTTTATTTTTAAAATCTTTCAGTCGTCCCAATTCAACAAATTTGTTGAAGATTTATCATTTTAGTTAAAAATCTACCTGTTTGTTGCAGAATGTAACTTCTTTGTTAAAAATTCGTTCCTTTTTTTTTGTGAAAAATGTATTTTCAAGTTGAAAATGTAAGTATTCTATTTCTGGTCTAAAATGTATAATTTTTAGTTAAAAATAAAACTATTAAAATACAAAAGTATCTTTTATAGCTGAAATTTGATGTATTTTGTTGAAAATTCGACATTTTTGGTGAAAAAATTAATTTTTTTTATTCTGAATGTAATTATCTCGTATTTGGATCAAAATTATTTTTTTTTTTTTTGAAACACCAACGATTAAATTTTTTGTTAGCAATTTATCTATTTTATATAAAAATCAATTTATTTGTAGAAAATTCAGCAATTTTATCATAACTATTTGTCATGGTTGAAGATTTATCATGTTTGCTGAAAATCCATCTCTTTGGTGAAAGATTTACATTTTTTGTTGAAAATTCCTTCCTTTTCTGCAAAAAAATTATCTTTTTTTTTGGAAATGTATTTTATTTTTGATTGAAAATTTATCATAATTGTTTAAAAAGGCTTTTATTTAGCTAAAAGTTTACATTTTTATAGTTGAAAATTCGTCTTTTTTGGTGGAAATTGTTTTTATCTAAATTCAAAATGCAACTATTTCATTTTTGATTGAAACTTTTTTTTTAGCTGAAATTTTATGTATTTTGTTAAAAATCCATATTTCTTGCTGGAAAATTAACCTATTTAATTTAAAATTCCATCTTTTTTGGTTGAAAATTAATTTTTTAACTGAAAATACATCCATTCTATTCGCTAGTGGAAAATAATTGATCTTTTTTAATTGAAAATTCAACAAGTTAGTTAAAAGTTTACATATTTTGTGAAAAATTGAACGTCTTCGTTCAATTAATTAATTTATTAAAATAAAAAAAATTGAGGAAGTAATCCACCAGAATTTTATGTAATCCGCGGCAATCCACCTGAGCTAAGCCGCATTTGCTGCTTGTATTAAATAATAAGATGTAAATTAACAATTGCTGTATTAAAAAAAAAAATTAATCAATTGAATTTTTAAAAAGTTGATTGAAATTCATGCCAAGGACTCATGGGAAAATTTATGAAAAATGAGACTTTGACCTTGTTACGCAAAGAAAATAATTACCGTAGATTAGGAAACGTTATCCGAGTCTTCAGTGATACCGAAGACTTTCGCAATGCATTAAGGGGATTGAAACGACTCGAGTTTATGCCACATACATAATACGTCCACGAGGATGCATCGTTTATTGTAGTATTTTAATCATGAATTTAAATACATAAATTATAAACTAAAAAAGATTTTCAACAAAAATAAAATATTCAAATTTTAAGAAAACAAATTGATTATTAACAAAAAAAAAATAACTTTCGAAAAAGCAATTCGAACTGCAACCAAACTATTTTAAACGAAAATTAAAAATCTTTGACCAGCAACATAAATTTTTTGATTACTCACTTAAAGGTTACACAATTAAATATTATATATAATTTATATAATAAAAGTTTATATATATTTGAAATACACCTATTCCACTTGCATAATTTTTTAAATGTGGCTAATGTTGTAAAATAAGTATCTGAATTTAATTTTCAAAATTATGTATGAATATATATATATATATATATATATATATATATTTTTTTTTTTTTAAATTATTATAAAAGGTACCAATAAATAAGATTTTCAGATATTAAAGTAAAAATTTAAAAAAAAAAAGGTAAAGTAAAAATTATTCAAATGTTTAAATGAAATTAAAGATAAATGCTTGAATAAGTATCCGAATTCAATCTTAAAAATTAAATTTGAATATTGTGTTTTAATTTTTTTTTAATCAGTATAGAAGGTTATTATTAATTTAAATTTTCAGAAATAAAATTTTGATTTCAAACAAATATAAAGTAGAAACTATTTTAATGTTTCAATAAAAATAATTGTTCAATGTTGTTTATGTTGCAAACAGATTAACTGACTATGGACTGATTTTGTTACAATATTAAATTATATGAAGATTTTTTTTTTATTTTCCTCTATTAAGTAACATAAATTGACTATTAATTTTAAGGTTATGTAATTGAATATTGGCTATAATTCGTGTAATAAAAGTTTATTTATATTTATATTATTGATAATTCAAATATCCATTAAAATATAATAAGTTAGAAATTATTTCAATGTTTTAATGAAAATAATTGTTTATTTATTGTTATGCTCTAAGCCGATTAATGAATTACTGATTTATTTTTTTATTATATTAAACTACATAAATATTAAATTTTATTTATTTTTGTTATGTAACACAGACTGTTTATTTGCATTATTGTTTAAAAATCATTAATTTTGTTCAAATATAGAAATATAACGTAAAAATTATTCAAACGTTCCAATGCAAATAGATGTTTAATGATTTTTACTGTTAATAATAGTAATCGTAAATAAAATAATTTCACGTTACATAGATTCACTTAATACATTCTTTGAGAATCTAATTTTAGAAAGAATTAAGTGGTGAAAAACTTTCAACAAATACATTATTATTTAGAAATTGTGTGAATGATAAAAATTATTATTAAAGTTGGCGCGCGCATGTGCGCGCGTATAATAGTGTAGTATCTAACTAAAAAAGCTTAATTTTCAATCATGCTATTGTATTTCTTACTGAAAAACAAAAAAAACTTTTGTAACAGAGTAGTTAAATTTTTAACTAGAGAGATGGATTTTCAACTAAAAAGATGAATCTTTAACTGTATGAGTTTAAAATTAGTTAAAAAATGATTTTTCATGCAAAAAGCAATGATTTCTTACCAGAATAGTTAACTTTTCCACTAAAGAGATAAACTTTTAACTGAAAAAGATAAATTTGCAATAATATAGTTAAATTTTTCGTTAAAGAAAAAAAATTTCAACCATGAAAAAAAAGAATTTAAAAAAAATTGATTTTCAACTAAAAAAGAAGAACTTACAATAAAAATCAAACAGTTTAATTTTCTGCTAAAAAATGTATTTTTCACTAAAAGAAATCATATTTTTAACTAATTAGTTCAACTTTTTGATACAGAGATAAATCATTAACAAAAAATATGTGATTTTTTAACAAAGTTGTATAACTTTCAACCAAGTAGTTTAATTGTTCACTAACAAAGATCGTTTTTCAATAATAAGAGAAAAAGTAAAATTTTTAGTTGAAGAAATGAATTTGCAAAAAAAAAAATCAATTTTTAACCAAAAAAATAAATTTACATACAAATATAATAGTTAAATTGTCAGTTAAAAGCATCAATTATCACCCGAAAAAAAAAGAATTTTCAACTCAACAGTTAAATTTTTCACCAAATAATTTTTAAAAAGTTTTAAACAGTTTTTAGTTTAAATGAAATTAAGACAACAAAATGCATGAATTTTTTAACAATTTATAATATTAATTTTCTACGAAAAAAGCGAAATTTCAACGTGATAGATATATTTTCAACTAAGCAATACAAATTTTCACAAAAAATGCAATATTTCATTTATCTGTCAAATAAGATAATTTAATTTTAAAAAAACATATTTAAAAAAATATTTAAATTTTTAACTTAATTATTTTACACTAAAATCAAGATTTTTTTAATAAAAAACTGATTTTTTTAAAAAGTAGTTCAACTTTTGACCAAGCAGTTGAATTTTTAACTGAAAATAGAATAGTTACATTCTTAGTTAAAAAATTAATGTGTAACAAAAAAAAATAATTTTCTACAAAATGCGTAAATTTTTCAACTTAATAGTCGATTTTTCAACAAAAGATCAACTCTACCTGAAAATGGAACAGTTAAATTTCGCAGTTTGAACTTAATTCTCAAGCGATAAGATATAATTTTCGAAGAAATAGTTCATATTTGCAAACAAAGGAATAAATCTTTTTAAAAAATGACTGTTTTACAAAGAATTAATCCCCACCGAAACTAAGGATTCTTAAACAAAAAAGATTATTTTATGCAGTAAATAAATTTAAAAAATAATAAATTTTTTTTAAATAGTTAACTAAGTAGTTAAATTTTCAACAAAACAAGATTAATCTTAGGATTTTTTGAAGAAAATAGTTAAATTTACAAATACACAGAAGAATAAAAATAGAACAGTTTAATTTAAAAAAAAACATTAATTTTTAATCAAAAAAAAATTATTTTCAAACAAAAAGATAAATTTTTGACTTGAAAAGACAAATTTACAATAAAATATAGAATAGTTAAATTTTTAATTTGAAAAATTAATTTTCACTGGAAAAAAATGAATTTTCAACACAATAGGTAAATTTTTTACCAGAATAGTTAAATTCTGAACTAAAAAAAAAAAGAATTTGTATATAAGAAGATTAATTTTCTACCAAATTACATGAATTTGTTAACAATAATTAGATTTTCAACAAAATAGTTAAGTTTTCAGCCAAAAGGTGAATTTTCAACAAGAAAATTACTTAATTAAAAAAAAAACTAAATTTTAGCAAAATACGTGCATTTATAGCTAAGAAAGACAAAATTTCTCACAAAAATTTAATATTTGAATTTACTATTAAATAAATTAATTTTTACTCTCAAAAAAAAACATATTTTAAGAAAATAGTTAAATTTTAAATATTTTTAAGTGAAATCAAAAATCTTTAACTAAAAAACTGAATTTTTTACAAAGTAGTTCAACTTTTAACCAAGCAGTTGAATTTTCAACTGAAAATAGCATAGTTAAATTTTCAGTTAATAAATTAATGTTTAACCGAAAAAAACTAATTTTTTACGAAATGCGTAAATTTTCAATTAAACAGTTAATATTTCAACAGAAGATCAACTTTAACTGAAAATGGAGCAAACAAAGAAATAAATCTTTTTAAAAAATGACTGTTTTACAAAGTTTTAACCTTTACCAGAACGAAAAATTTTTAAACATAAAAGATTATTTTATGCAATAAATAAACAAATGAATTTAAAAAAATTAATAAATATTTAGCAAAGTAGTTAAATTTTCAAGAAAACAAGAATAATTTTAAGATTTTTTCAACAAAATAGTTAAATTTACAAATACAGAGAAGAATAAAAATGGAACAGTTTAATTTAAAAAAAAATTAATTTTTAATTAAAAAATAATAATTTTCAAACAAAAAGATATATTTTCAACTTGGAAAGACAAATTTTTAATAAAAAATAGAATGGTTAAATTTTAAGTTTGAAAAATTAATTTTCACCAAAAAAATAAATAAATTTTCAACACAATAGTTAAATTTTTTACCAGAGTAGTTAAATTCTGAACTAGAAAAAAGAATTTGTATACAAAAAGATTTGTTTTCTACTAAAGTACATAAATTTGTAACCAATAGTTAGATTTTTAACAAAATAGTTAAGTTTTCAGCCAAAAGGTTAATTTTCAACAAGAAATTTACTTAATTAAAAAAAAACTAAATTTTGGGAAAATGCGTGCATTTATAACAAAGAAAGACAAATTTTCACACAAAAATTTAATATTTAAATTCACTATTATATAAATTAATTTTCACCTCAAGAAAAAAAACATATTACAAGAAAATAGTTATATTTTAAATATTTTCAACTTAAATCAAAAATATTTACCAAAAAAACTAAATTTTTCACAAAGTAGTTCAACTTTAACCAAGTAGTTCAATTTTAAACGAAAAATGGAATAGTTAAATTTTTAATTAAAAAATTATGGTTTAACCAAAAAAACTGATTTTCTACAAAATACGTCAATTTTCAACTAAATAGTTGATTTTTTAATCATATATTAACTTTGACTGAAAATAAAAAAGTTGAATTTCGCATTTAAAAACTTAATTGTCAATCGATGAAATCTAAATTTTGAAAAAATATTTCATATTTGCAAACAAAGGAATAAATCTTTTTAAAAAATAACTGTTTTACAAAGTATTAACCTTTACTAAAACAAAGAATTTTCAAACAAAAAAGACAATTCTATGCAGTAAAAACATAAATAATATTTTTTTAAATTAAAAAATGAATAGTTATCAAGTACTTAAATTTTCAACAAAACAAAATTAATTTGACGATTTTTTAAACAAAATAGTTAAATTTACAATTACAGAGAAGAATAAAAATGAAACAGTTTATTAAAAAAAAAAATAATTTCAAATTTAAAAAATAATTTTCAAACAAAAAAATAAATTTTCAACTTAAAAAGATAAATTTGTAATAAACAATATAATAGTTAAATTTTAAGTTTGAAAAATTAATTTTCACCTGAAAAAAATGAATTTTCAACACAATAGGTGAATTTTTTACCAGAATAGCTAAATTCTGAACTAAAAAGAAGAATTTGTATACAAGAAGATTAATTTTCTACAAAATTACATGAATTTGTTAACAATAATTAGATTTTCAACAAAATAGTCAAGTTTTCAGCCAAAAGGTGAATGTTCAACAAGAAAATTACCTAATTAAAAAAAAACTAAATTTTAGCAAAATACGTGCATTTATAACTAAGAAAGACAAATTTTCACCAAAAAATTCAATATTTAAATTCACTAATAAATAAATTAATTCTTACCCGCAAAAAAAATATATATTTTAAGAAAATAGTCAAATTCTGAACATTTTCAACTATAATCAAGCATCTTCAACCAAAAAACTGAATTTTTTACAAAGTAGTTCAACTGTTAACTACGTAGTTAAGTTTTTTAACTAAAAATAGATAAATAACCAAAAAAAAAACAAAAAAATAGAACAGTTAAATTTTTAGTTAAAAAAAATTAATGCTCGGCTTGAAAAAGCTGATTTTCTCTAAAATACATTACTTTTCAACAAGAAGTGAAACAGTTAAATTTTCAGTCAGAAAAATTAAATTTGAACGAAAAAACTGATTTTCTACATATAACCAACAAAATCGAATTTTTGGAAAAATGGTTTTATTTTCAAACCAAGCGATGATTCTTCAACAAAAAAATTACTTTTTAACGTAGTATCCATTTTTTTCAAAAATATAAATTTTTGAAGAAAAAATAATAATTACAAAAAATTCTACCTTAGAAATAAACATTCAACCTCATTTTCAACCGAAAAAATAGAATTTAAAAAAAAATACTTTATATTTTCAAACAAACAAATAAATATTTAACAAAACAGTTCAATTATAAGTTAAAATTAATAATTTTTAGAATTTTTTTCATAACAATTGTTAAATTTTCAAAGAAACAGAAGAATTATCGGACAAAAGGATTAATTTTCTATCTGAATACATGATTTTTCAATAAAAAAGATAAGTTTTCATTGAAAAATCTTCTTTTTTAACTCAGAACTAAATTTTTAACAAAGAACTTAACTTTCAACCAGGTAGTTAAGTTTTAAATTAAAAAAAAAGAAATGTTTAACAAGAAACAATGAAATAATATAATTTTAATTCAAGAAAGCTACTTTTCAGATCAGAAAAACTAATTTTTAACCGCAATGAAAAGTTGTCTACAAAATTCATGAATTTTCAACTAAAAAAAAGATTTTTAATGTAAAAAAATTGGCTAGATAAAATAATGAATTTCCCTAATGCAACCAAAAAGTAATCAATTATTTACAAGAACAAAAAATTTTGCATCCAAAACACCAATTTTCTACAAAAGATTTGAATTTTTAACCAAAAGAGATTTTTGAGTGAAAAAATAAGATAAAAATTTCATTTAAATTACTCAATTTTTCAGTCAAGAAGACAAGTTTTTTACAAAACATTTGAATTTTAGGCTTAAAAATATGAAATTTCCACACACAAAATTAATTTTAACTAAACATTAAAATGTTCAATCCAGAAATAGGAATTTTTAACAAAACAGTCACATTAAGGGGATCAAAACGACAAGGGTTTTCGCCACATACATGATACGTCTACGAGGATGCATTGTTTGATGTAATATTTCATCTACATAATCTGAAG
>JAUELO010467183.1:0-12091 GCA_032357855.1 Amphibolips quercusostensackenii
GTGATGGTTGTATGTTTCGTTCATGGTTACGAAATGGCGCCAAAGCTCGCTCGGATTGCGGTTGAACATCGACAAACCAGAAAAACCAAAATGGAGTCAGCAGAGGCATTCTTTAAAACGCGCAGCTATTGTAGCTGCTCTCTATGAAATTGCCCATCGTGCTGCACCAGCTTTAATCACCGCCGTTTTAGAGGATCACGGGTGCGTGACTCCCGAAAACACTATGAAGTTGCAGACAAAAATAAAGTCAGAACAGAGATAAAGAAAGTTACGGAGAATTTTTAGAAAGACAATTAGGTCTTGAATCTCTGTAGATTGTATTTTGGTAGTTAAAAAGATCTTACTTTGGTTCAAAATAAAGTGAACGATAAATATTATCGAAGTACCATCCGTGAAGAGCATATTTTGATGTTACAACAGCCAGAAAGCGCCAATCTGAGGTATAATACTTCTGCATCAGGCTGTGCTAAGGATATTTAAAAAGGTAAGATGAATACTTTAAAAAACGCAGTTGTAAGTACTGAAGAACCGAGAGCTGTAGCATGGGATGGTACTGCTGTAAATACTGGGCATCTTTCTAGAGTGATCCGCTGTATTGAAATTTACTTGAAGAGAACAGCGCAATGGTGCATCTGTTTGCTGAATGCAAATAAGCTACCATTACGGCACTTACTGCAAGATATAGATGGACAAACAACCGACCCTTACTCATATTCTAGTGTTATTGGTCAAGCTATTTAAAAACTGTGAGCATTGACCTATCGTAAATTTGCTGCGATTGATGCTTCTATCTCTCAAGTCGATGTGGAAGTTTTGAGTACGGAGCAAAAGTATATGTTTGAAATGCTCTGCGCAATTTTTTTTTAAACTGTACTAAAGACCTAGACGCTCGAAATCCTGGTGAATGAAATCTTGCTAAATGGAATGAAAATGTTACCAGAAATATTTGAAAATATGTTTCAGATCCTAATCCCGCTGAATACCTTGTAATTATCGTTACTTTTATGATTGAGGTTTACATCCAAGTCTGGTTTGCAATCAAGGTTCAAGAGTCTATCAAGGACGCAGCTAAGCATGTGTGAAAGATGATTTTTTTAAAGATATATTTAGGAGGATATCAGATTTATTATTGACAGTGTTCATCAGACCAATGCATTTTTCGCTTATCCTGAAAGTATTTTGCTAACAGTGATAACTGATGCGGACGCCAACGTTCAAGAATTGAGTTTTTAAAGAATAGTAGAAACACGAGAAAATCAGAAGAAAGAAAAACAAACAGAGAAGCCGAAATGCTAAAGATCAAGAACCAAGAAGCAATAAGTGAAAGAGGAAGGCCTGAAAAAAATCAGAAGCAGAACTCTTAGAAATCAGTAAGTATAAAGTTCTGATTCTCAACATGAATGAAGAAGCATATTACGACATAATGAATTGTGAATCAGAAACCATCACAGCACCACGAATTCTGTTTCCTGGAATTGTATTTGAATTATGCCAATGACCTTGAGTTGTCTGCCTTCTTCCAAAAAACCTTCAGACGATTCAAGTTTTAATTTATATCTCCCTTGCAGTAAAATTTGCTGCGTTTTCTGCTCGAAATTGGTACGCAACTTTTCAATTGACATTGACACTCGAGTGACTTTCTCAAAATGCCGAAACAAGCCTGCTTGGCTAAGAATAACGGGCTACTTTTCTAAAATTTGATCTTCTATTGGAGTATTCTTCATGTCATTTAGAAACAACCTCTGTCTTGCATATGTTACTGATAATAATCCAAAAAGTTCAGCAACAGCCTCTGTGCCTTATATTTCGTAAATCATAGTTGTTAAAAATTTCTATTTAATTCTACAAGCTTTCTTGACTTCCGTTTTCTGGATGATATTCCGGTTGCCAATTACTGATACCATTTTCTTTACGATCTTCGCGGATTTCCAGAAAATGACGCATAACCTCTTCTACAATTTTCAAGTTAAGCAGCGCCTATTTTAATTAAAAAACCAATATATTCTTGCAAAAAGGTAAATTTGGCTAGTTTTATTCTCTAAAATAAGGCAAGCTTATTCCCCTTTTTATTGTCAGCTGCAACATTTTCGTTGAAAAGCACAAAAACATCATCGATGGTAGCTATCGGAACAACGCGAGAGGGGGGGGGGGTAAGGCAATCGCACTATTTTCTACGGAGATTATTACTTCATTCAAGTTATTTTTAGTAGGAAGGTCTTGCAGCGCCCTATTTCTAGCAGTATGATTAGAAATTGGTGCCCTTATTGATTTGCCCGGGTCGGTGTTTCGCTCGGTGTCATTAGTTTGGAAGACCTGTAGGTTTGCAGGACACCAGGCATCATATAAATAATATAATCGGTTTATCAATGCTAACGTAGTGCATGACATCATCTTCAGCAGTAACAACAGTTTCATTGTCTTCATCAACAAGCTTCGTTTCAAGAATTTTTAATTTGTTACAGATTATCTGCATTTCACGCTGCAAAACGTCAGTGTCGGTTCCGTTGGCAAATGTTATGACATAATTTATCAGACGATCAAAGGACCAAACTTTTAAGCAAAACATCTGAGCGTTTGCAAGCGTGTACAGAAATAATAAAATAAAAAATAAAGTATATAATTGAAAAATTGAGCGCGATTATAGAAAATAATGAAATACAGGCTAAAGTATGTACTAATTAAAAGTTGTTTTACATTTTATTGCATTATGCTTTATGACATTTATATTATGTATCTAAATCCAAATGTGCATACTTTAGCAAGTATGCTGGCACGTTGGCAATTATTATTACTGAAATTGGATCCGTGGATAATAAAAAGAGTATGAAAAAGAAAACAGGTCTTTCTCGTCTTTAAAATCACTTATGCTATTTTCATAGACACCAAAATATGCATTAAAAAAAAATTTCTTTTGTTGTCCCTACAAAGGCTATGTTTGTGTATGTTGCATCAAGAATAATAATATACTTAAATTTACATACATTGAAATTTCCAAGCACATTTTTTCTAATGGCAACGCAAATGTTTTGTCCGTACTCTATTCCACGAAAAGTAACCTGTTTGGACATGTATTTAATAGTATCAACGCTTTTGTCATTAAAGGTTTCTGCTAAAAAATTCCTGACTTCTTAATTTGTATCTATGGTGCATTGCACGATATTCTTTGCGTCTACGAATGATTTGCAAGTAACTGGAACAGCAAATGGCTTTCACTGATGGTTTTGTGCAAGAATTTGCGTGAATTTTCAAAATTTGAAAAATGTCTTGCGTCGGTTTTGGATTCTTCATGCTTGCTCTCGAATCGTAAAGTCCATAAATGTTTCAGTGGACCAACGTAAAATACAAGCATGGGCTTGTGTCGCGGATATTCATTTTTGAAATTAACTTTTGATCAGGAAAGCGCGTTATTAGTAAACGCAAATATTTGTCAATTTCTAACTTAAAAGTAGCATTTTGCCCATAGAATGAAGCCAGAGAGCATGCTATCAAACAAATGGTTTGTAAGTGTGAGACAATTTTACAAACTGGGTCTCTAAAATCCGTAACTTTTTTAGCAACTGCAGCTGGAAACAGTAAAACAATTCTCTAAATATGACTTTCTGTCCCATCTAATTGTACTTTTTGATTCCCCGATACATTTACGGGATGTGCGTTGGAAATAGTTTGTATGACGAACGTTTTGCGTTACAGACAGGAATGCAAAGATACTATTTGTGAATAAGGTAAATTTACATGTGCTCTTTGGTACTTACCATATAAGCCAATAGTTGAAAAAAAGATTCAGAAGTATTGCAGGTATACATTTTGAGACATAAAATACAACAATATTTCCAAAAGGTTATTTCAGAGAAAGTCATAGGGGAAATCAATAAATAATATTGTTTTACTGTCATCCTTATTCAGCATTGCAGCACGCGCCTCATATTCTGAAATAGACATAAATATAATAAGCATTATAAAAAAAGGGCTATTAAAAAAAACTTTACACAGTTAGGGCAGGGGTCTAAAAATTTGCATATTCACATGGGAAATTGTCAAAATTCAGAAAATATTATAATATTAGTACTATTTATAAATTTTTTTCCTTGTATTTTATTTGAAATGCGTGACTAACGAAAAAAAAATACTTTTTGAAAAATTAATGTTTTAATAAATTAAATTTTGATCCTTTTGTATAGTATTTAGTTCGTAAATTTTTATATGAAGTAAGATTAGCAGCTATGCTTTTAACGTTACAGAAAATTATAACGTAAATTTATAATTATCAACAGAAGTATTGTTTGAAATTTTTTCAATGCGTAAAATAATGTCTAAGATTAACGTTTCAATGTAATTAAATAAATTTTCAGAGATTTAGTTAGCCGGTGCTAATGCGAGTGCTAATAACCGGATCAGCACTACTAATGGCAGTATTTTATCATGATTCGAAGCTAACAAAAAGAGTCAGGAAAATTCAAATAATGTAAAAGTGGTGTTAAAATGCTATACATGATGTTAAAGTGCTTCAACTTTTATAAATTATCTATATATTGAATTTTCATTTTACAATATTATACAGGTTGTTTTTTTATTTTGAGTGATCAAAATATCTTATGAAATACCCATTTGACGTAAAAATGTCCTTAATAAACACTTTTTTTTTCGAAGGGAAAAGCGACTCCAACAAAATTTACCTACACCCTGGGGCGCAAGTGGGCTATGTCTGGAATTACAAGTAGATAACAAATTTTAAAAAGAAGTGTTGAATAATACAAACGTATTTTTTAATAGTATCTTTATGGTTTAAAAGTTTGTTTTTATGTAATGATCAACTTTTTTCAACTTTTTAAAATAAAATGTGGCTGAAACAAATCCGTTTTCTTTATTTCATAATAAAAATATATATTATCATTATAGAAGTTCTTTGAGTGTTACAAATAATATCATTTGTAACCCTCAAAGGATGATCACGACGTGCGAGTGCTATGCGCCGCACGCGTTACTCACGACGTGTAAGCGATATGCGTATCAATTGAAGACGAATTTGTCGCGGTCTATGGGGGCAACGCAGCGACGATGATACGCATGCGTGCGTCGCATTACGCCATCAGTTTGAGGGACAAATTTTTATCTGGGAACGGGAACAATGGACTATCAGCATATGCCCCTTTGAATATAAAAAAAAATAAAAAACGCTGGAAATTCCTATTTTTTTAGCAACTACTCGTATGAGGAAATGTTAAGAATTGTGAAAATAAATTTTATTAAAAGAAAGCAACAATTAAGCAATTTATCTATAAGATTTTATTCATATAATTATTACTTCTTATTCGATTAATATTAAATATTTGTAGTATTGATTGAATAGCCGTTTCTTTTTTTAATTATGCAGAACACTTCTACTGAAAAATTTAATTTTGCACATATTTATTGCTATTCTCCATAACCTTGTAATTTTACAGCAGCTTGTACTATTACTATAAAAACTACCTGCAAAAATGCATTCCATTTGCAATTATAATTTTAAAAATGGGAGGCTCATTTGTAAAAGAGATTTTTAAAAGCTTCGGTACTTTTACAATTGTCAGAAAATTCACTACTTTCAAAGTAGGTAACTTTATAACCTATCCTCAATGTACTAAAATTACAAACGTGAAATAAGCGACCCCTGACTAAAATTTGAAGTAGTAAAATTACAGATTTATTTACAATTCTAAACTTAACATTGTATGATCACGATTATGAAAGTGGTAATAGCTATATTACTTTATTAGTAAACGACAATTGTATTCAAATTCTACTACAGCAAAGCAAAATAAAATCGTAATAAATAAATTAAAAAATTACTTTTCACTGCAATTTTTAATCGTTAATAAATACTTAATATGTAAATTAAACAATCGAGTGTTTAGAAAAAAATTTTACTCAATAATAACTTTAAAAATAAATCAAAATATCTAAAAGTTTACAGTTGCAAAGAATTGAAAATCCTAAATTTTAATATCCATTGATGTAAATCAAAATAGTTTGCTAACTATCTGAAAAACAATAAAATAAAATTTCACAGTGAACCTATGCTCTGGTTGTAGATTTTACCTATTTAAAAAATCACATACTTAAACGAAAAAAATAAATCTTTCTTTCATGTTGAAACCTAAAAATATTAATTTTTCTTTGTTCTCCTCTTCCTACACGAGTACATTTTAAAAATGCATGACATTTGCGAAATCGCAAAATAACATCTCCAAAGCCTACCAAAAAAAGAATAAAAAATATATACATATATTTAAAATTTTCTCATTATGGAGAGAGGAAATAAGTTTTCAAATTACTTTTATTTTACAAAAGTCTTTTAAACTTCTTTAGAAAGTATTTGTGATAGATGTTCTGTCTAAAAAGAATATCCTCGAACTCCTTTTATACTATATCAAAGGTGCAAGCGTAATTTGTGAAAATAATTCAGAGTGGCCGTTTTAACCGAAAAAAAATTTCCGGTCATTTCACAAAAAAATAAAACTGAAATTAAAACATTCAAAGTGAGACACTTTGCAATTTTTTACTTATTAGAAATAAAGCGCTAAAATTGGTTTATGTTAACTATCAATAATTTAGACACATAAATAAAAGCTTTTGTGAGTTTTAAATAAAACAATTTATAATAAATGGTGTTAAACTGCAAAATAAAATATGTTGAACTTCCATAAATACTACAGTTTGAAGATTGAAAATATATAAATTCACACTATCATATTTTTTTAAATAAGAGATCGCTTTTAGTCTTTCCAGGACTCTTAAGGCAATGTTCTTCATATCTTGAAATCTTTCAAAATCCTTACAAATTTTAAAATTTCCTTTTAAAGTTTTGAAAAATCAACATTTTATTTTACATTTTTTTTTATGTTTTCAATTTTTGAACTATTTTTTTATGATTTATTAAAATTTTTAAAAATATTTTAAAATGATTAGAATTTTTCCTACAACCTTTAATAAAACTGCAAAATTAATTAATTGACCTTCTGGATTATTATTTTTAGAATTTAAAAATTCTTTTAAAGTATTTTTAATATTCTTTTTGAATTATTTCTCAACAAAATTTTTTCTTGAATTTTCATAGGAATCTTGATAATACTTTTTTAATTTTTTTGAAACATTTCTGACTCAGCTGTAAATAATGTTCATCGTCCATAACTCACAGGGCTACACAGTAACATAGTTAAATTTATGTTACGTTACACTGCAACAACATTGTTATAGTTTATAGGTATAGCCCAGTTACAGAACACGTATTACAGGATAGTTACATAGGTGCGTCACAGTTTTACATTGCCGTCACAAATGTGCATAATGCACAACTTACAGAACCACATCATAGCACCATTAAACTGATTACACTGATTACCTTACAGAAAATATTACATTCTGCTTCTATAACACTTTCATCACACTGCTACCAAATTGTTACAACTTTTTTGTTATGCAAGTAGTACCTCTTTATACGGTAAAAGTGTAACAGAACATTGTGACCTTCTGAAAATTATAGAACAAGGGCGTCACTAAACAGTAACTCTTGTTATGTCACTTGATGTAACAATGTTACTTGTTTGTTACAAAATAGTAACATAACGTATTTGCTGGTCTGGTTCGCATCACTGGCCACCGTCTTATTCT
This sequence comes from Amphibolips quercusostensackenii, assembly GCA_032357855.1. Taxonomy (NCBI): domain Eukaryota; kingdom Metazoa; phylum Arthropoda; class Insecta; order Hymenoptera; family Cynipidae; genus Amphibolips; species Amphibolips quercusostensackenii. The sequence goes on from JAUELO010467183.1 coordinate 7,648, forward strand.
GGTACCTGTAGTGACTCTGAACGACTCTGGCTCGTGTTGTAAACTTCACACTCATAAAATCGGTTTTGGTTGATGATTGCCACACATATAACTATATTATTGTTGTAAGCCAATGTTGAGATGAGAATTCTTACAATCAGAAATCGGCTACGTGACTTTCTACTCCAGTTTTCTCACGGAAACTTCAGTGAAAAGGGGCCTACGTGACAAATTGACGATTTCAAGACGTTGGCGAAAAGACGAGCTTGCTCACCCACATTAGCTACAATCACTTACAAAATTTCCTCTTCTTGCTAGGCCCGTTGGAAAGAGCCCACGCGCCAGGGATCTCAACCGGCCGACGGGACATGATTATTCATTTTGAAATAATTTAAAATACAATAACCAATTACTTATTAGGCAACAAGAGTAAAACTGATGGAAAGAAGGGAGAAGAGGAAATTTCCGGTAAAAAATATTTTGGCAAAAGCAAAAATTAAACTTATTAAATTCGTAAATTCATTCGTTAATTATAAATTCGCAAATTATTATTAGTAAACGGCCTTCCCTAACAAAATAGGAAAAAAATATTAGAATAAACCCTTTATAATTATATACGTGTGTATATCTAAAAATATACACACGTATATCAATAATTTGTAGGTTCAAAAATAAAAATACGATATAACTCTGTATATGCTTTGGCACCCACGTATGAATAACCAATTTATTCCTTTCTTCTTAGGTCAAGTATTAATTTTAGGACTTTACTATAACGATTTTTCGAGGTTGAACGAGATTAACAACGATGCCAATTCATTTCACCATCTTATAATTGACTATAAACAAGTAACCTCAAAAAATCGTTATAATTAACCTAGCCTCATTATTGCTGCGGAAAAATAAAGCTAGAATCATATTAGATATCAATTTAGAATTTTATAATCTTAGGATAATTGTCATTATTTCAAATTTTAATTTGAACATTCTCATTTTAGTTCATATTTAACCTGAATATGGCCGCCGACGCATAAAGGCTCGGGTAGTGGGCCTGGGCGGGGTTCCCCTTCGCTCGGCTGCAACCTTGTTGTCGATTCTCGGCCAATCAGGGAGCTCGCTGCCGCTGCTACTGCTGCCAAGACTGCCGTGCTTGGTCTGCCGAGTCGCGAATTCTAGTCTGTGAGTCAGTCAATTTACGATTTTTCTAAGAATCGGATGCGCTTGCTCTGCCTCTTATTCTCAGCAAATGAAGCCTCAAATGATATTAATCTTCGGTCTTTATTCTCTCGAGTTTCGAAGCGTCATCCACAGCCTTTCTTCTTGTGTATGGAAATTAAGTCAGTTCAATTTTCCGGAATCACTCTTCTGCTTTTCTTCATCGTTTTTCCGTTTGTCAAAAAAGTCGCAATGTGTTTTTATTTTCTTTTGGTATTTCATTAATCGAGTGACAGTTTTCGAGTACACTATAGCTAAACCTTCCAGAGGGACGCCAAGGATTCGTCGGACAGGATTTCATCTTATTTTTGTAAACATCGAGTGCAAGTGAAGTGCACAGCGAAGATTTCCCACCCGTGTTTACGAGACTGGCCTTAGGCGCTGGTCCTCTGGGAATCGGGTTAATCTGCTCTCGTGAATAACGTAGCTAGCCGTTCTAAGTTAGCTTAAAGCTTATTGAAGAGCATTTTGTGATCTTTGAGCGCCTGCTTACGGGAGTTCGTGCCCAGCTGATAGGCATTTGAACCTCGGGACACTTCGCTTAGATCGGCAAGTTGCTTAAGCGGTTCTTCAGACTTCACAAAACGTCTTGATAGCAGAGGTGGGAAGACAAATGCGCCCCAATCAGCGCACCCGCCAACGCCAGGCACGTCGGGCCGCGAAAGCTTTTCTACTGTCTGGTATAAACGGCCTGAGCGGCCCGTTTTACTACTTCAGAGGCCATTCGTTCCACCTTCGGTTATCAGGAGGAGACATTCTCTCCTTCTCTATTAGGATCACCTCCCACGAAGCGGTTTCATGGCGACTATTCATCACGTTAAAATCTCCAATTCTATTTCGCAGTCTCATCGCCGTTGTTTTAAATTTTGATTTCTTAAAAAAAAAGCTTATCGGACATTCTTCTTCTTTCTCTGCCTCTCACTTACGGATAGCCTCCAAGCTTAGAGGTACCTCCTAGGACCACAAGGCGCGACACGCATCTATCAGGTCCCGCCGAAGAGCCGGCAAGAGAGGAAGAAATCATTGTCCCACCTGCACAGTTTCCTCAGTCAGAACAACAGGGCCCTGCCCGCCAGGTTCGCTCTGGCCGCTGGTGTCCGCATTTAAACGGCGCACTGACCTTCCGTGTGCTCATCGCTGCATCCGGCCGTCCATGCGATACTCCAGCGACCACCACGTCGTCAAACATACACGTATACACACTCGCTCATTATCGCCTACTTCCCCCCTTCCCCGACATTGGTTTATCTCTTCCCACACTTTAGATATTTTTAAATAAAGGGGAAAGAGAATATTATAAGGCTTGTTTTTGGTATTAAAACAGTATCTTTGCCCATTCCACCCCTAAAAAAACTTTGAATTTGATACATGATAAACAACATCTTAGTACAACTTATTTTGTTTGAAAAAAGATCGAATTAAGAATCAAATGTCATGATCGTTATTTCTGTTTTAAACATGATTCGCATAACTTTGATATTATGTTAAACCCAGCTGTGCATAATTTTTGTCCTCTAGCACGTGTATCATTTATCAACCTAAAGATAGCAAATTAAAATAGCACCCATATTAGCATCAAACTAGAACGCTTTGAAAAGAGACCTTAATATAACAACTCTAGGCTTGAATTTGAATTTTGCCTTAAGGCATCTGAATTTTATCAAATACAATTTAATTATTAAGTTCTGATAATCATTTGAAAGTCATCCGTTTAAAATCATTTCAATTTTGCAGTAGAAGACAAAAAGGCTCAAATTATTGAAAGTAAGCCATTTATTTAAGTTTTTAGTATTTTAAAATCACATCGTTTATTATTTTGATAGAAAGTATAAATAACGAAGTTTGTAATTAAATATTTTTCGTGTAAGTAAATTTTTTATATATTTTTATTTATATTTTTGTTTGTTTTTCAGGTATACATAATGAAAATTTAGTTAATAAATAATTTCATTATTTCACATAATTATATTCGCAAAAAATTTACGTATAATCTCTTTCTTTGTATCTTATACATATTTGCGAAAAATCCATGTTCTTAAATTTAATACTAAGATTTTATTACACCATTTTGCTTACAATAATTTAACTTAGTATGCTCCCACATAGTTAGTTGTCTCGCAATGTAATACAACTTTCTCTAGAGAACTGAAAATGTACATTATTCGTATCGAAAAATTTGTCTGCTTTCGGTTTTTTTTATTAATTATATAAATAATAAACATAAGATTTTATAGGAGTCGGAGTTATCAGAAAAATCTGTCATCTGTGTGAAATTCTTATGCGAAGTAATTTAGGGCCATATCAGGGTCGAACTGTTTGGCAAAGCTAAAACATACGCCAGCAATTCTTTTCATTTGTGAAGGGGCTCCGCACTCAAGACACTTTTAAAAGGCAAAATAGACACAAAATATTTCAGGTTCTTTTTTATTCGTATGATGATGACGTATTGGACGCCGTGTATCAATTTTGTGACACGCAAAGTGCTTTCTGTATCCTTTACTGTTGTATTTTTTTAATTTCTTCTACCTGCTTCATTTGTAAACAGTCCATTTTTGCAACAAACATTAATAATTAATCTTTTTTATCACCTTAGTTAGGTGAAGTTTTCTCTTACAAATCAAGTGATACCAAAAACTTATTTTTTATAAAAATGTAACTTACGTATCTTTTTAAATTTCACGGCAGAAAAATAGATTGTACTTCTTTTCGAGAATCTCACAATTGAGTAAAACAAGTTTAAGCGCGCCTTGGGCGCTTATCTGTTACATCTCGCGCTTGATAATATATTTACTTCGGATTGCGCGCTCAGTTCTTATAGTCCTCCCATATCTGTGCATAGACCATTTGAAATTAAAGGTAAAAGCATCGACCTGAACCTCGGTCCGGGACTGCTTATTCAGGCATTGAAAAATAAAGTCCAAATTTTGTTTTTTATAAATGCTATAAAATTTGTTTTTTATTTTGCATTAGTTGTTATATTCAGTTACCTTAAAAAACGTATTATTTCAATAAATTAATAATATTCATATTCATAATATGCATCGATATTGAAACATATGTATTGTTGCTGTTTTTTTTATAACGTAAAAAAGTGCGCATCATATAAGAACACAATTTTGTTAATGAACATTTTACTGCACCTTGTGCAATTTTTCCAAAAAATTAATATGCTTATTCCTAATGTTATTTTTTACGATTTAAACAAAAAACACGCATTATACCAAAATATAGTTAATAAAACATCTGTAGA
>JAUELO010467193.1:0-12091 GCA_032357855.1 Amphibolips quercusostensackenii
CATCGTGATACACGGTAAGTCAATTTATGATATTACAATATGCTAATGAAATAAAGGCGTGTGTTTTAAAAGTGAGGTTATGTCGAATATGATATTCCATTCCCCAATACTTATCTGCTTCGCCAATATCATTTTTGTTCAAATACTTATTTTTCGATTCACAACAATTCGAAAAATAGATTCCTGGAGAGATGTAGTTTTTTTAGTAGATTTGCGAATACATTCATCTTTTAAAGATCTGCTGCAAGTACAACGACCACGTGTTCAAACATTTTTTCCTGCCAAAAGAGCACAGATTTCGCACTTTTAGAGCTATTAGCCCATGCCCCCTTTTCTTTATTAATCGCAATTAATCAACGATGTACATTTATAATTTATCAACTGGCATTACGAAGAACACGGATTTTGTTGTTGAACACAAGCAAATTCTGTTTTTGTCATTCCAGAAATTATAACTGCAAAAATCTTTATTTAAAAGCACTTTTTGTAATTAGACTGCACCTAGGTACTGTCCTGTTTCTTTTTAATGTACAAAATGTCCATTTGAAGGAGAGCAATATTGAAGATGATTTTCATAATGACATCTGTGATAGTCTGGAGTGTCAAATTAATAAAAATTTTAATTTTTGAAATTTAATTTTAAATGAATAAAAAGTACAAATAAAAATATGCATTAAGTACAAGTTTGTTTAATAACTGCATGCAGCATTATTGTAGTAGAGTTTTTTAGTGATTAGTTCATTTGGAAGTTGAGAACATGAAGTATATTTAAAATTTAATATATGAAATTCAGAAAGATTGCTATTACACAATTTTCAATTATACTGCCGCAACTTAGTATATTTTCATAATTTTGCAGCTTTTAAAAAATTTTAATTTTAGGTGGTTAATTTGATAAATTTTTATTTTAATATTTTTTTCACCCAAATAAGTTTAAAGCTATCTAACCTCTTAATAATATTAGCCCATCATGACGTCACTCTGTCAGTTTTTAAAAAGCAATTACAAAAACATACAAAAATAGTTGAATAGTTAAATTTTAAATAACTTCTGAAATAATAAACATTTTGTAACGTTCTTTCAAGCATTTTACAAGTAAATTTCTGTAGCATGCATGAATTCCATGAATTATTATCACACAAATAATTTTAAATTAAACTAATTTTTTCTAAGAAATGTACCGTTCTTTAGTTGGTAGTGATCTTCATGGGTAGTGTCATTCCTTAAAGTTAATAAAGTTGGAAAGAAAAATTTGGGAAGTATGAATATTTCTTCTTCTGAAAAATAAGTTATTTTAAATATATGAAATAACTAATCATGATTTTTCAATAAACGTTCTTTAAAATATACATTTATTTGTTTATTATTTATTACTTTCCTGAGATGACTGAATTTTTCCAATTTTTCGTTCCATCTTCAACTTCTTGCATAATACAAGAAGAAAATTATACAATTATTTCCGATTTTTTCCAATTCAAGAAAACATTGCAATTTGCTCTATTTTTTCAATAGCATCTTCGAAAATGGAAAAAATAGGCTCCTGGAGTCATCTCGTTTAACTGTTCCTGTTTAATAATAATTAATCAATTTGCATTATTTTAAATCTCAGTAATAAATTTAATTATAAACCCTTCCAAATTATCAAAAATTCAAGTGGAAACAGTTTGAGTTGGGAATAGAATGAAGTTTAAACTAAATGATAAAAGAATACCATTTTAAAATATATTGTTACTCTTTAACTTATTTTTGCTCTGAAAACTTTCGAAATTATATTTGATGATATTAGTTTTCGATCTAGTGATCCTTCAATTTTATTGCAAACAAGCTTTCTCTCTACGATGTGGAGCCTCTTCAGGTTGAACAATTTTTCGTCTTTATTTTCCTAAAGAAAAATGAAAACACTTTTGAACTTACTTTACTAATTTGCATTTATAGATTATTTTATTTCCAAAAATGCTTATATGGCTTATTCGACTCCCTGACATATGGCAAACTTGAATTTCATAAACAGCAATGCATTTAAATGTTTCAAATCCTTTTTCCTTATATAAATTTAAAATACTGTATTATTATATACTGATTGTTTCAGGAAAATGTAATAAATGTCGACTGCATATTATCGCCTAAAAAAATATCGCCAGTTAAAAAGAACTGCTGTTGAATTTACATCATCGAGTGATTCCTCGAATGACAAATAATGTCGAGTAGAAAATTCAGATTCTTCTGTAGAGATGCCAATAGATGTAGATCATTTTATAGATGCAAGTGATCATTCACGGGATCAACATGACGTCGATGGTTCACATAATTACAAAGATGACGATAATTCACGTGATTATGATGATCCTTCAAGAAATAATCATTCCGATTATACACTTGATCCTAATGCTGACGTTTATTCGTCCAATCCCACAGATAGTTCACTTGATCACGATGCTGATGATAATTCTTCAAATATCACAGATACATCTATAGAGTACACTAACAGATCTCCAGATTGCACCTCGACGCACTCTCGATCATCTATGTCTTCATCGTCTTCTCAGCAATCGGCACAATCAGATGAAAACTTACCTTCAGGAAATCCAAACGATGATGCAGCGGCTGCACGACCTTCTTTTCGCGGAAAATTGCAAAACTGGGCACTACGATTTAGAAACAATCTGACAGTTGAAGCAATAGAAGTGATTCTACAGATCTGTCGGGCTGAAAATATACCAAATCTTCCAAAATCAGCAGCTACTTTGCTGCGTACCAAGTCGAATAAAAATATAAAAGCTATAAAAAGCTCCAAGAACACAAATGGATCTTACGTGTATTTTGGAATAGAAGAAGGATTGAAAGCCATAATTACCGATGAATATACTCAAAACACCATATCGTTATTATTCGACAATGATGGCTTACCGTTATATGATAATTCAAGCGATCAATTTTGGACTAATTTAGAACTTGTTCAGCACGATAAGTATGAATCGAAACCATTTATTTTTGCTGTGTTTAGCGGCGATTCTAAGCCTCAGAGTGTGGACGATTATTTAAAAGATTTTGTCACGGAAATAAGTTATCCAGTTCAAAATGGTCTATTGGTCACTATTAGTCAAAGAATATTTAGGGTAGAAATTCTTGGATTTTCTTGCGACACGACTGCAAGATCTTTTATTAAAAAGTGCAAAGGTCATGGTTGGTTTTACGCTTGTGAGCGTTGCGAAACCAGAGGCAAGACCAAGAATAAGGGTTTATCTTAGCATGAGTTCTAAAAGTCGCACAAAAAAGTCCTTTCGAAAGCAACGGCAGAAGGAGCACCATGTGGTAGATGATAGGTCACTGTTGCTTGATATACCAGAATTCGACCCTGTCAGATCGGTATTCTTAGATCCAATGCACTTGTTACACCTTAGACTTATCAAGTAAATACTCTAACAATTGCTTAGGAAAAAGAAAGTAAATCGAAAATGTGAGCTGCGGCGACGTGTCACAAAACGTATGAATGATATTTTAAAGCAATTGTTAAAGAATGCACCAGAAGAATTCCAAAGAAAAAAGATGGATCTAGACGAATTTTCTCACTGGAAAGCAACGCAGTATCGTTTTTTTTTTACATTACTGCGGGGCTCTGGTGTAACACAGCATTTTACCTAAAAAAATCTACCGTCACTTCCTCCTCTTGGTGGTTGCGAGTAGGATAATTTGTGACCCTGAATTGTGCGTTAAAAATGCCACTTACGCACAATAATTATTGAGGAAATTCTTTCAGCTTCTCCCGTCGTTCTACGGTTCTGCTTCACAAGTAATAAATAGACATAACTTGATTCACGTAGCAGATGATATGAAATTTACAAAAAAGTCTGTCTAAAATTTCCGCTTTTCCGTTTGAAAATTTTCTTGGAAAAATTAAACGAAAAATTCGAGGAAGAAAAAAACCTTTGGCGCAGTTAGAAGAGAGTCTGAAGAGCACGCGTGTCCTACAATGACGATGAAGAAAGGCTTACGCCGGAAAAAGAATATTATAATTGATCCAGACATTTTTTTATGAAGAAGCAGTTGATTAGAAAAGCGTGATTTTGCGTGGAGTTGAGCTAAACACATCAAGACCCAATAGTATTGTGAAATTAGATTCTAACAAAATTTTTCAAATCATAAGGATCAGAAAAGAGGCACACAATATTTTTTTACATGGTTTTGCTTTCAAGATGGTCACTGATGCTTCGAATTTCCATGTGAATCAACGATACTCGGAATCATGAAATTATGTAGATTGTCACAAAGGGAAAAAATCTCTCCCGCAAACGTCGCAAAGAAATGTGTTCTGTTTAAAAATGGTAGAGCATTTTCGCAGTCACATTTCTGCATGATTCATGATGACGCTATGTTTTCTGGAGAAATACGTGCATAAGGGGAAAATTGCTATAAATCCCGCAGACCTCGTTTTCTAATATTATAGCTATTCACCATTTTTCATTGATTATGTGCATGTTTAAAATAATTTTGATTATATTTCCACATATTATTGAAATATAATTTTCAAACTAGATATTTTTCTTACTGTTTGTTGCAACGGAATTAAGTATGGATATTGAAGAAGAAAGTACTCATTTGGTTATTAAATTTAACAAGAAAACTAAACATGGAAAGAAAAGTATCGATCTGGTAACCATTTCATGGACCTATAAAGCTAATTATAAATTATATTGCAAATATTCTGATGAAGATGAATAACGAAAAATCGATGATCTTAGTAGAGCGTCTTCTGCACCTGGAGTTAAGTGGAAGGGGTTTGCAATCAGTATTGTAAAAGAAGCTACTAAGTTTATCATTTTAATTTAGCAGCCAAATGAATACCGATTTTCTATGGAAGCTAATGTCAGAATGGCGAGCGACCGGGAGAAGTGAGGGAATTTGACAATTTTGGAAAAGTCCAGGAATTTCAGTACTAGTCAGGGTATATGAATATTTATTATACGACGTTTGTTAAAACTGGCATGAAATTTGTAAAACGAATTGATTTTTTTTGTCAATAACAAGGATATGAACTTTTAGTTAAAAATTCTACTATTTGGCTAAAGATTAGCCTATTTTATTGAAATTTTTTTTTTCATATACTGTTGGTTAATGGAAATTTAAATATTATTTTTTTTTGTTTTATGGTTTTTAGATGAAAATTCAACAATTTGGTTTAAAATTTATGCATTCTTTTGTAAATTCGTTATTTTGGGTAGAAAATTAATTTATTTTAATTAAAAATTGAACTCCTTGAATGAAAGATGAATTAATTTGTTGAAAATTAATTTTCTTAGTTGAAGATCTATCTCTTTGGTAGAAAATTTAAATATTTTGTTAAAAATTTTTTTTTTTTTTGGGTTGAAAATTAATTTTTTCAGCTGAAAATTTATCTGTATTATTATTGTTTAAAATTGATCTCTGGTAGTGGGAAATTTAACAAATTGGTCCAAATTTATGAATATCTTTGTAATTTTGTCTTTTTGCGTATAAAATTAATCTTCTTGATTGCAAATTAAACTACTTGGTTGAAAGTTAAATTACTTCGTAAGAATTTATTCTATTGGTTGAAGATCCATTTCTTCTGTTCAGAATTGAACTATTCTTTCGATAATAGTTTATTTTTTGTTGAAAATTAATTTCTTCAACTGCAAATCAACCCATTCCATTTTTGGTTGAAAATTGATCAATTCTAGTTTAAAATTTAACTTTTTAGTTGAGGGTTTAACTGTTTTAATAAAAGAGTTTTTTTGGGTTTCAATCGGGTAAATAACTACGAATATTTTCTGTTCTTAACTGTTCTCTAGAAAATTCGACTTTTTTGTTTGAAAATTCTACAAATTGGTTGCAATTGGTTATCTGTCTTGACTGCTAAATCATTCCTGGTTGAAAATTAAGCTCTTTGTAGAAAATTATTGTTTTTTTTTTAATTCATCTGTTTTGGGTTTAAAACAAAAACCTTTTTGGCTTAGGATATCATATATTAATTTTTTTGTTATTAATTTGGTGAAAAAATATATTTATTTTCTTAGAAATTTCACTGTTTTGTTAAACACTTGTCTTTTTAAATCGAAAATGCAAATTTTTTGTTGAAAATTCAACTGTTTTTGCTGAAGATTAATGTTTTTTGTTCAGGTATTCGACCATTTAGTTGGAAATTCAACTGTTTGATAAAAGGTTTGTATCTTTTGCTTTAAAGTTCAAGTATTTGTTTGTAAATTTATTTGATCTCAATACCAAAAAATATTTTTAATGTTGAAAAGTAAGCTCTTTTGCAAATTTTTTTGTTTTTGTTTGAATTCAACTGTTTTGGATTTTGAACAATCTTTTTGGTTTGGAATATCATCTATTAAATAGAATTTGAGAATTCATCTTTTTGGTTCAATTCGACTTTTTTTAATTTTTAATAAAAATCTTTTTTTTATTGAGATATCAGCTGCTATATTTATCGTTGAGAATCAATTTTTTTTATTGAAAATTTAACTACTTGTTTGAAAGTTTAACTTCTTTGTTAAAAATTTAGGTATTTTGTTAAAAAGTTAAGTATTTTGTTAAAAATTTATTTATGATTTAGAAAATTTACTGTTTTGTGAAACATTCGACTTTATGGATTGGAAATTTTTTCATGTTGAAAATTCGAGTATTTGGTTAAAAATGCATCTTTTCTGTTGGAAAATTCAACTGCTTTGCTCAACTTTTTTGGTTAAAGTTTAATCTTTTCTGTTCATAAATTCGACTATTTAGTCTAAATATAATTTTTCTTTGTTCTTGAAAATTCAAATACATAGTCGAAAATGCAATATATTACCAAATAAAAAAAAAAATTTTACTTATAAGTGTTCAGAATAGCGTCGCGTAGTTTTTGAACGGCCCAAAGCAGTCAGAAAATTTCATCTCTCGGTCACAGAGAAATCAGGGAAGAGTCAGGGACTTTTAAAATCTGTTTGCGCTAGCCACCCTGTAATATTTATGTTTGAAACAATCAGATTTATAATAAGCTATTTTCTTTCTTTCATTTTTATTTCTCACATTTCAGGTAATTACGAACAGGGATTACGTCGATTGCAGAGATTATTTTCTGATGCTGTAGTTCACAGTAGCAGTAACATTGATGACTGTAATAGTTCGGAAGAGGAGAAAAATCCTTTAGAATTAATTAGAGAGCAGCTTCAAGAATCTTTAAATAACATTCATTCTTTCAGTGAAAGCAAAGCTTTAAGCAAAAGAAAGGTAATAGCCGAAGAGTCTGAAAGTTCAAGTTCACCGTCCACGCCGCCTAAAAGACCAAAAAAGCTGATACCAAATACAGATCTTAAGGACATTGAATCGTTTTCATCATCGTCGGAAGATAGCGAAAAAGACACCGAGATGACAGAAGGTAAATTTTGTTTGTTAGTAAGTCATAAAAAAATGATTCAAGTATAAAAAATTTAATATTTTTTTTATTCTCTGGATCATATTCGTAAAGTAACACTTTAATAAATTTAAGGCAATTTTTTTACCTTTTTAGAAGAAACGACTGTTTCTTTGAAGAAAGCAATTGAACAAAGGAATATAAAAAATTAAATTATTGTTTCTATTCTCTGCCTCCTATTCGTAAAGTTATAGTTTTATTAAACACGACCACTGTTCTACATTTTCAGAGAATAAAGAAATGACTGTTTCGTCAAAAAAAGCTTTTAAACGAAGGGATAATAAAAAAAGAAAGGAAAGGACAGGCGAGCCATTTAAACATGGGAAGACAGGTAAAGTGTTTTCAGTGTATATTTCTTTAACATAGGCAACCAGGATGTCCATTTTACGTAACTATTAACAAAGTATAATCGTACACATAATAACTAAATAAAATATTTTCCATGAAAATATAATAAATAGAATTGTAAAGAATCTTTTAGGAAATAGAGTTAGTTCTTGTTAATTCAAACTGAATGAAAATTACGACTTTTGTCTAAAGTGGAAGGAGAAACACAAATATGCAAATAACTATATTTAAATAAACAATTGTGACTTCTTCTTAGCGTATGTACACACCTATTTCTTTCGATGAATAATATTAACATTATTTACAATATAATTATAAATAGAAAATAAACTAAATCAGCTATTTTAAAAATAGTGCAAATTGTAATGTTTAATGTTTTCTTAAATTTAAAATAAAATCTTAAATTTAAAATAAAATCTGAAATTTTAAAAAAATTTCAATTTTCTTGTGAAAAACGTTGATTATTTTTCGTGTTTTTAAAAATGTTTACAAACATTACATTATGACTATATTTCTGCAAATAATTTTTAGAACATTTTTCAGTTTCTTCATCCTGGCATCAATTTATTCAGAATTTAGATATGTTTCAACACATTTAAGAGGAAAAAAAAATTAACTCAGAATAGATCAAATTAGCAATTACTTTTTCATAAAAAATATAATTTTTTACTATTTATGGCAACTATAAGATTTCTTGAAAATAAACATTGCATTTCCATCAGTTTGTTAATAATTAAATGATTTAATTGCCCGAAAATAAAAAATGACCTTGAGAAAACCTGGAAATGACCAGGAATTTAAAATCAACCGTCGGGTAGGACCCTTGTAACCTTTTCTTACATTTATACCTGAATCTTCAACTTTTTGTATTATATATTCTAAGTTATCAAAGTTTACAGATTTATAATTGCCTATTACAGACAAGAGGCGACCAGAAAAAAGACTCAATCCGGAAAAAAGCGACCATCCAAACAAACAAAGCGTGGTCATGTATCTGTTCAATCGAAGGAAGTCCCAGCATCCAGACGGTTTGTAGAATCAATGAGAAGAAATATTGAATATCGCACTATACAAGAGGGTGAAAAGACTAGAGCTCTTATTCTCAAAAATATAAACTCTGCGCAAATTGACCAAATTTTAGAGGAAGAAAGCATTCATGATTTACCGAAAGCAGACCTAGCAAGCTTTCTCCAGTTCTGCATAATTATTTGTATTTCTCTTTCATCACATTGAGTACTAACTGTTTCCATTTTTTTCAGACATGTTTTATGGTTCTTAATATTAAAAGCTCAGTAAAACAGGCTGACAATTTTACTGCGGTGATTTCATCGATCATCACTAAAGATGTTCGGCTGCTTTATTCAGCTTGCGGTAGGGAAAGTAATTGAGTTCAAAAATTGAATTTCTCTAAGACGGAAACTTGCAAATACTTGCGAGATAAAATATTTTTGCTTGTTCTACTAGTATTGTCGATAAAAAATAACTCATTTTTTCTATTACTATTTTTTATAATTTCAGAAGTTATAGCTGCCAAATGTACAGATTTGCTGCCAAAGGAAATAACCGAAAAACTCAGCCGATGGTTTTCGGGAGCGAAGGTCAGGGAAGGTGGCAAAAGAGTTCGGACATTGAGAAAAGTACAAGATAAAAGTTAATAATATATCAAAGATAGATTATATATGTGTTGTAGTTCACGCTCTGTTCAACTTAAAATAAAAGGAATTTCAATGTAGTCTCACAAAATATTTTGGTAACTTCAAACTTTAATTATCTTTGTGTTGAATCCGAGTGAATTTCAGAAAATTTATGTGAATTACATAAAATACAATTATTTATTTTATAACTTATGCCAGCAACGCGCCAGTACTCTGAATGTAGCTCTGAATGTCACAATTACGCCTGCCCCGTTAGCAGTACTGCGCCAGTAATAAATACCAGTACCGACTACAAGCACTGGACCAGCACAGATGGTCCAGTGCAGAAAACTGCTGCCATGCCAGACATATGCCAGTGAAGATGCCAGTACCGACTAATAGTACTGGAACAGCACTGGAGGTCCAGCGCAGGACACATTTATCATACCAGACATATGCCAGTACTGCACCAGCCCTGGCTGCCTGTGCTGCGCCTTCATTGTCTGCCAGTACTGCTCTTACTCGGACTGAAAGTAGTGAGCCAGTACTCCCTTACCAGTACGGGGCCAACACTGGGGGACCCGTGCAGAACATTGATATCATACCAGATATATGCCACTACTGCGCCAGCACTGGCTGGGTGTACTGCGTCGGTACTTTCGGCCTATACTTTGCCTGCACTGGCTGCCAGTACTGTTCCAGTACCAACTATCAGTACGGGGCCAGCACTAGGGGTCCAATGCAGAACATTGTTATCATCCCAGATATATGCCAGTACTGTGTCTACACTAACTGCCAGTACTGCGCCAGTGTCAGCCAGTATAGGCGCAATACCGCGCCTGTTGTGGATTTCTTATTGGGGAGGGCTGCACTCTCAGCGCGTTAGTTGCACCAGGTTGCATCATGCCGCACTCAAATAGGATTTCCAGTATATGTCGTGACATTAATTTTTTTAGATGTTACTAACAGCTATTTTGCAGTATAAAAAAGTCCTCATAAATCCTTTTTTTGTAACAAAATTAAGTACAGCCTACAAAGTTAGAGGAAACAATAATGCTTTTCATAATTCTCGACATCCATCAGCTGAAATTTTTAAAATTCAAGAAGGCGACCGCATTTATCTGCAAATACCAGGTGATTATATTTTTGTTGGAGATCTCGAATTTCTTCGCGAGCGTCCACCTCCTATATGATTCTTTGCACAAAAAGCAAACACTGATCTTCAATATAGTGCTTATGTGCAATTGCCTTATTCTGATGGTGCAAGTCTACGATTTCCATTATTATAAAAATCTTAGTATTCATAAATATAGCTGTTTTATACTATAAGAAAATAATATTGTTTTAAGGGCATATCTTAAGTCCACGAATGTCCCACTAGACTTTTCAGCAAGCCGGCGCATTTTTATACGAATACCTGATTGGAATAATACTGTTCATGCTGGAATCGCAAAGCGCGTTGAGAACAATCTTCCTCGTTGGATTGAACAAAAAATGTGGACCTTAAAAAATAATCAATTAAAAACTCTAATCATCAGATAACATTTGGACATAATTGTACATGATATTCTTTTCTTCCTGATCATACGAAACCTTACTAATAATTTGTTTTGCTCAAATAATTGTAATTCTTCGTATGACTCTGTAAAACTTTATTTAATTAAGAAACATATTGAAAACTAATATTGCATTTTCTAATTATCAATTTTCACGTCTCTTTAACACCCCCCTGATTTTGACCAATTTTGGTGTCCGTGGAGCGGGACCGCAATCTCATTCTTCGAACGGTGCGAGTAAAACGTAGTTTCTACTCCCAAAGGGAGTAGAAAATTGACGAAAAAAAGGGGTTGTATTCACGTTAGTGAGACAATATTACGTCCAAAACAGAGTATGTTTCTTTAAAGGTCAAGGTCTATAAGAAGAATTCTATAGCGATACAGTGGCGCTATCTCCACAATTGTTATTGGAACTGCTGAGCCAACTTCATATTTCCAGTGATTTCGTGTTTTAATTCCCACCATAATTGTCGCAATACGTTTCACGTCAATAAATGTTAAAAAAATCAGTTTCTCCCTCTTTGCTCTGCAGCTTCGAAGAACGAGATTGCTGAACCGACCCACACATTCGAAAAATGCCTTAATCCTAGGAGATGTTGAAAAAACTATAGTTTGTGACTCCAGGAAGAATTTTCTGCTTCTATGGTTCACGGAATGATTTCAGGTCTCTTCTCCGTTCAACTACGACTTGTCCTGAAAACACTTCCCTTAGCGTAGAAACAGAAGGAATTCTACCAGGTTATACAATATACTATTTCTTAGAGAACTGTTATTATTGATAAGGCATCGTCCATAAACTAAGTTACTTATTTAAGTGGCGGGGGAGGGGTAATGGCAAAACCTACAATTTGTAACAGGTTGGGTGAAGGAGCTCCAGTAAAAGTAACGATAAAAACTTAGATAACGTTCAGTATGTTTCTTGAAGATACATTTTTAGAAACTTTGTGATCACACTGCGTACAGTCAAAGATTTTATAAACCTAGATGCGGCAAGTGTCAGCGAAGTGGGGATAGAATTATTAGTAGCGTACCGTAAATTTAGACGGCGCTGTCGGCGATAAACTGTGATGAATGTAGATTTAGTTCCCATTTTCCTCGTTGCGCAACAGCGACTAGCGCGATAATTCAAACTGAAATCT
>JAUELO010467239.1:0-12088 GCA_032357855.1 Amphibolips quercusostensackenii
TTGCAGTCAAATGAAGCGAAGGCCTAGTCTAGGAAATTGCGCAGCGGAAATGTTCGCAGGGAGGTGTCCTGTCACATCTTCTGTGGTGCATTGTAGTGGACTTTTTGCTTCGTAGGCTGAATAAGGAAGAATATTATACACATTAGTTGTCAGCAAACACCAATAACTTTGTAATCCTTGTCAGGAGAATTTATCTGGAAATGTTGATAGGTCTTGCAAGTTCCGGGCTGCACATTGTACAGCTCTGATGCGACAGCATAGGGCTCTTTGTAAATGTGGGAAGGACCAGCCTAGTTATATTCACGAGAAAGTACAAAGTGTCGAAAGTTGACGTCTCTGCAATTCGTGGCGGGAGGCTGAGAATCTTAGACGTGGTTAAATATCTGGAGGTGATCCCAGATAGTGAGCTGAAATGGTTGAAGCACGTTGAGACTCTAAAAAGAAAGTTTGTCATTACATTTTTCATGTGCAAAAGACCATTTGGTTTGTCGTAAGGTTTAGGGACAACAATACTTGTATGAATCTACTCGACTGTCCTTTAACCAAGAATTTTATACGCTGTCGTGATCTGGTTGCCACGGGTTCGACCTAACACGATGCAGAACAGACTAGAACGATTAAAAACGGGAGCGTTTGAGAATGTGATAAGAGTAATGAGGACTACGGCTACAGCGGCGCTAGGATTCATGCTCTATGAAGAATACTCACACGTTACGGTAACTGCCAAAGTGGCTCACGTGATAAATTGCCTGGCAAGAGCAAATAGATAGGCTTGAGGGACTACACACTAGGCTCTAAAGTGTCATTAGCACTCGCTAATTCTAGAAATGGAGCAAAATAGAAAAATAAAACACTTTAACTTCACTAAGACTTTCTGCGTCTGCATCCTAAATAGGGACATGCGTAAAGCAAATGGTAACCCGCTCCTTCAAGGGGAAATCTAATACACAGACGGCTCTGAAGGATTGGGAGGATCAGAATCAGAAATTTACGACAGCGCTGCAAAGAGATGGGTAGGGATGTCGTTAGGACGGTATGTCGCCATTTTTCGGTTGGAGATCCGGGTTGTCATTCACTTTGCTTAACATTATTATAAGAAAACGCTGCTGGTAGGCAAAAAACTATCTGTTCGGACAGCTAAGGGACATTAACTGTAGATGGAAAATCAGACATAATATCATAGCTAATTTGGAAATGCAAAAAGGCATTAAACCAACTTTCATAAAAGAACAACGCAGCTTTCATGTGGGTTCCTGGACACACAGGGATCAAAGGCAACAAAAAGAGGGAATAGTTGATAGAAGGCTGTACAGCAAGTTAACAGATAGGACCGGACCCGGTACTTGGACAAGCGTCTAGCTGCACTGGGATGGCCATTAAAAGCTGTATCTGAAGGAACCACAAAATATAATGGGAACCAGCCCAAGGTTGCTGACAGGCAAAAGCCATCCTGGGCTATACGTATAGAATGGACAGAGCTAGGAAAGTCCTGGCATGACACAGGAAAGACATAAGGAAATTGGTTTCGATGCTTACAGTGCGCAATTACCTGAACCATCACATGCACTACTTGTAGTAACAACCTTATGACGGAGTGCAAAAAATGTAACAGAAATGACGAAACATCTCTGCAAGTCTTGTGCCACTGCCTGGAATTATCTACGGTCAGGCAAAAAACTCTAGCGGCCTACTTCTTGGGACCTTAGGAGATTATAACGCGATCAGTAGTGAACATACTGGGTCTCATCAATAGGTCAGGAGTCAAATATTAAGAGCGAATATTTAAGGGTGTGGCAAAATAGGTTTTATAACTTTAGCTCCAGGGGGCTCCACCGGAGCTCACCGCTTGTTTATAAACTTAACTAAATTAAACTAGTCACCAATTTATTTAGTCAGATATTCTTATTCATCAAATAAGTAAATTTTCACTCATAAGCTTCAAGTTTACCTATAAGTTTAAAGAATTTTGTAACAATAAAATAAGTTTTAAAAAAGTTTATTTTTAGAGATTTGGACTGAAGCATTCTTTATCTGAATTATACAAGGAAGTATGTAAATTATATAATTTATGATTTTTTTAAGCAAAGAACATTTTGTAATGCGTATATTTAAAAATACTATAGATCATATGAATCATTTATATACATATTTCATACATATCTTAAAGTTACATTGCATGCCAAGTACACATCAAGTACACGTCAAGAATATCAGAATCTGCAAGTCGTCATTCGACTTTATTAAAACTGAATGAAATCGTTATACTATATAAGAAATATTTCGGGTCTGAATTATTTTTGGAAATATTTAATTTTGTTGGAGTTACCCTACGTTGAATTTTTGAGTTAGATTATTTTTAATTATCGACATCTCTCGAACCGATAATTAAATTTAGATGAAAGATGCAGGTATCAGAAATAAAATTATAGATATTTTAAATCTAAAATTTTAAACAGTAAATTCAAAAAAATATCAAAAAAAAGTCAAAACAATTTTTTGATTCAAGTTTCCGTGAAAATATAATTTCATCTTACATACCTTTGAATTTTATCAAAATTATATTACCGGTTTTAAAAATGTCAATAATCCAAAAAACAACCTAAAAATCTAATATGAGGTAACGTTCGAAATTTTAAACATTTTGTAAAGTCCTTTGATTCAAAAATTTTTCTAATTTATTACTATAATTTCACCAAGTTTCAAATAAATAAATAAACCACTTGCAAATTTTGATATTCATGACGTTCACTCACCCAAATATTTTTAATACGTTATTTTTATTAATGACGACAGAGATAGCGGCTAGTACACATAGAGTTGAAATATCTCGCTCAATATCTTGATTCGGTAAAATCTTCAGGAATAACTATTAGTCAGAAAAATGAAGATCCCTGTTAGAACATTGGTCATCATATTGGCCTTTTTTCTACATTCTGTTGGTAAATATATAACAATATATTATCATATCTATATTTTCACATTCTCATCAGAAAAGGTGTTAGTTTTGTGTAAAATCCCCCCTTCCTTACCGTTTTCAGCAAATTTCTACGTTTTGAGATCTTCCGAAACCGAAAAACAGGTTTTCGCGAATGTGTTTGTCTGTATATCTTTGTGTCTGGCTATATGTATGTATGTGTCCATGTATTTATGTATGTATGTGTATGCATGTGTGACCGTCTATGTGTCTGGTTTTGTGTCTGTAGATGTGTCCTGAACTAAAATAAATCCGAAAAAAATTGACAAATTTTCTACAAATCAGTTTTTAATAGGCCAAACAAAAGAGAATTCACAATCACCAAGATACAGTTGTCAATGCGCCATCGAACGCGAAGCGCGAGATCCAACAGATGCAGGCCTCAGGTGCACAGCGCGCAATGATACAATTCTACGCCTCCCGAATGAGAAAATGTTGATAATGATGTTGTTTATAATGATGATGACGATATTTGTTCTAATTCATATTTCCTAGCACAAGAACTTATTATTCTCTGTTTATTATTTCAGAATTGAGTGGATTACCGAAAGAAAGCATAGCTTCATCTCTGCCCCCATACGAAATAAGGCAGGCCCAAAAGGCTCTTGAAGAAGCAACAGAACTGAAAGCAGCAGAAAAAGAAGCAGAAGCGCTAAAAGCAGCAGCACTTAAAGAAGTAGCACTCAAAGCAGCAGCATCGAGAGTGCTGGCAGCAAGAGCACCAGCAGCAGAAGCACCGGCAGCTCCAGGCGCCGAATCATCATCCAATCCCAGAGTTAAAGATCGAACATGCTAAACATGGCTTTATTAGAGTCACCAGTAACATTTGATACTTAAGACCACTACCAGAAGATGACTAGCAAAGCCAAAACAAAGTCAAAACCTCAAACGCTGAGGGGCATAAATATTTATAAATTAAATGAATTGTATAAAATACTTCAAGCTTATATAAATTTTTAAAAGTTACTTCTATAAAAACCAACAGATTATAAAATATTGACAATAAAACCAATACTGAAACTGAAGTTATTTATTTTTTTTCACTCTTAAATCTCAAGTAATGAGCTTCATATTGTATTCGGATGGAAATATGAACATACGGGAAATACTGTTTGTACCTTTCATTTCCAATATTCCTGAAGCGTCAAACCTGAAAAAAATTCTATAATTTTCACTTGAAAAATTCTAAATCTTTAAAAAATTTTATTTAGCTTTTGTATAGAAAAGTAATTTTGAATCAAAAGCCGTCCAAATAAACTTAAATTCGAAGTTTTTGAAATTAGACAATCTGCAAATAAGAAAAACTTTTTATTTCACTTTGAAACTGAGAGCTGTCAAAACTAGCAAATTTTAATTTCAGGCCTATAAAAAAATGTCAACAAGACTGTTAAAGTTTTGCAGGACTTTTATCATGCTTTAAAACTGAAAATTAATGTAATGAATTTGTTGAAAAAAATTGACCAATCTCGAACTTAAAGCAGTCAAAGTTAAATAATTTTAATGGAATATTAATAATTAATAATTAATCATTTTTATGCAATATTCCTTTTGAAGCTTTTAATATTAAAGTTTTTTCTAATCCAACTTTTCAAAATTAGACAATTGTACAATAAAAACGTTTTAGATTGAAAAAATTTAATTAGAAATAGAGCCTTACTTTGACTTATTATGTGTATGTGATTAAAGTCTTGGCGAAGATAAAGCTGGGTCAACAAAAATCTGTTCTTCTTTACATTTTGTTCAAACTCTGAGCATGTACTAATTATACTTCATTTTATTATATTTTTATCAATCACGTAATATTCAGTGCGATGCAAAAAATATCATTGGATCAAGAAAATATTGGAACGAATACTGATCATAAAATATTTTTTTAACCAAGCAAGTGTTTTTTGTTTCTAGAAAATAAACCTATGTAAAATAAAATTTATTTTCTGTAATGAAGTCAATTTTCTTTAGTTAAAAAAAATTTTCATCACCCGCGTTCGTGCCAATATTTTCTTGATTCAATGCCATTTCTACCATATGACGTGGAAAAGTAAATTCTTGGGCGAAAAATCAATTATTTTAATTACTGACTTGTTATTAATTATAATAAAATATTTTTAAATTTATGTTATCAAATTTAAACAATTTTAATTTTTAGAACAAGAAGCTGAGGTAATTTTAATACTATTATGAATTTTGAATAAAAATTCTGAAAATCAAAACCTTTTATTTCGAAAAAATTTTTATTTGAAATGATGAAACAGGATTTCAAAATAATTTCATAATTAACAAGATTTTAAGTAATTTCTAAAAATTCAAAAAAACTTTACAGGATTTCAAGTGATTGATAAATATTTTAATGAATTCAGCTCTAAGGATTTCAACAGATTTCGAAAATTTCAAAGCATTTTAAAAACGGTTCCGAGCGTCTTTTAAATTATTTAAAGAAATTCTATGGGTTCTTAGACAAATGTATGGAATGTTATATTTCAAAAAATTTTAAGGTATTTCAAAAAGTTCTGAATGGTTCGAAGGATTCAAAAAATTTTAATAGTGTTTAAGCCTTCATCTAATAATGAGACATAAGTATTTTGAGATAAAAAAATATTTATTCAAATTATTTTTATAGTTTTAATTTGAACACTTTCTGATATATAGACATATCTTAAGTATTAGAACCTATAAGTAAAATGCTGAATCAATAAAAAATACGTATTTTTGAATAATTTAGCCCTTATCAATGCAACACAACTTGTACTTGAGACATAAAAATATCTAATAATCTTTATATTCAATAAAATACATTTTCATTTATTATAAATATAAATTATCTTTTAGAACGGCTGTTTTTTAGCTTTTCTTTTCTAAGCAAAATTTCCAGTTTCTTCTTTTTGGTAGAAAAGTCTACTTTTAAACCTAAGGTTTAAAATTCATCTTTTTTGGTTAAGAGTTGTATCATTTGCTTTAAAACTTAATTATTCTATTCAAAATTCAACAATTTTATTAAAAATTTAACAATTTTATTAAAAAATCATTTTGCTGATCATTTACGTTTTGGTTAAATTAGATTGGTTTTAATTCAAAATAATTTGTTTTGTGCAAATATTAACTATTACATTTTTTCTTGAGAACACTGGTCAACAAAAATTACCTACGTCCTCGTTGAATGTGACATTATTTCCGAAGAATTTTGTAATACTGAACACGAATCTGGCTTCCGTTTGTTGCTATCACGTCTAGTTTAATAGACATTGGCAATTAAAATTAGTAATAAAAAATTATCTAACAATTTTTTAAGAGGAAAAATTTTTTTCCATTCCTAATGCAGGTCATTTTAATGCGTTTTCTAACGCAGTTAACGAGTGTCGTCCTACTTTAGTGATATCTCTAACGGTTTTTGAAATATTCTAAAAAGAACAAAAAAAAGTGCTAAAAATGTACTGAAACTTCAGTGGTCTATAATTTTGGAAATATTAACATTTTTTTTAATGAACGATAGTTCAAATTGTTTCTTTTTTATTAGGCATAATTATATAAAAAAAAATTTCAGTTCGGATTATCCATTTCTAGAACATCTTAAAAAATGTGAACCCTTCTTTTTAATTTCCTCAAACTTGTACTAAATGCTGTACGGAGCAACTGATCTTCATTTATCCATATTAAAATGTTCGACGTTTGCTTTAGCTAACATGTTTTTCAATCGGATAGTCTTATATTTTACAACTGCATTAAATTCAGAAAGAAATCACAATGTTAGTAAGCGTCTTATGTTTCAGAACTGTATAAAATTCAGATACAAATGACAATGTTTGTAAGCGTCTAATGCTTTAGAACTGCATGAAAGTTAGAAACAAATCACAATGTGCGGGATCGTCTTATGGTACTTGCTTATGAATTTTCTGCAGTTTAACAATATAAGACGATCACGCTCATTGTCATTTATTTCTGAATTTTATGCAGCTTTAAAACTTAAGACGCTCACTCACATTTGCATTTGTTTCTGAATTGCATGCAGTTGTGACATATAAAAACATTTCTTGTATTTCATTCGTTTCAAAAATGCATGCAGTTTTCAAACACAAGACGCTCACTTACATTGTTATTTGTTTTTTAAACTCCGAACAGTTGTAAAATATAAGACGATTGCTTTTATTTCATTCGTTTCTGAAATTCATGCAGTTCTCAAACATAGAAAGCTTGCTCAAATTCTCATTTTTTTTCTAAACTTTATGCAGTTCTTACACTTCAGATGCTCACTCACATTGTTATTTGTTTCTAAATTTTATGCACATTGTGAAACATAAGACGATCAATAACATGTTTATTTAGTTTTGAATTTCATGCAGTTGTAAAATATAAGACGGTTAATCACATTGTTATTTGTTTTTGAGTTGAATGCAGTTCTAAAACATAACATGATCACTCACATTGTTATTCATTCCTGAATTTTATGCAGTTCTCACACACAAGGCGCCTACTCATATTGTTATTTTTTCCTGAAATTTATAAAGTTCTCACACACAAGGTTCTTTGTCACATTGTTATTTGTTTCTAAATTTCATGCAGTTCTCAAACATAATACGCTCACTAACATTGTTATTTTTTTCTTAATGTCACGCAGTTTTAAAATATAAGACAATTGTTTGTATTTCATTTATTTCTAAAATTTATGCAGTTCTCAAACAGAAGACGCTCACTCATATTGTTATATGTTCCTGAATTTCATGCAAATCTCACACATAAGACGCGTACTCACACATTATAATTTCTTTCTAAATTTTATGCAGTTCTCACACATAAGACTCTTACTTACATTGTTATCTGCTTCAGAACTTCATTTAGTTCTAAAAAAAACGACGATTGCTATTATTGCAATTGTTCATGAAATTCATGCAGCTCTCAACCATAGTAAGCTTGCTCACATTGTTATTTGTTACTAAATTCTAAGCAGCTGTAAAATATATGACGATTGCTTATATTTTATTTGTTTCTTAAATTCATGCAGTTCTTAAACATAAAAAGCTTGCTCAAATTCTCATTTGCTTCTAAATTTCATGCAGTTTTTACACATCAGACGCTTACTCACATTTTTATTTGTTTCTGAATTTTATGCACTTTTTAAAACATAAGACGATCAATCACATGCTTATTTAATTCTGAATTTCATGCAGTTGTGAAATATGAGACGCTCAATCACATTGTTATTTGTTTCTAAATTCAATGCAGTTCTAAAACATAACACGCTCACTCACATTGTTATTTATTTCTTAATTTTATGCAGTTGTCACACACAAGGCGCCTCCTCACATTGTTATTTGTTTCTGAATTTTATAAAGTTCTTACACACAAGGCGCTTACTCACATTGTCATTCGTTTCTAAATTTCATTCAGTTCTTAAACATAATACGCTCACTGACATTGTTTTTTTCTGAATGTCACACAATTCTAAAGTGTAAGACGATTGCTTGTATTTCTTTTATTTTTGAAATTGATGCAGTTCTTAAACAGAAGACGCTCACTCACATTGTTAAATGTTTCTGAATTTCATGTGATTCTCACACATAAGACGCGTACTTACATTATAATCTCTTTTTAAATTTTGTGCAGTTCTCACACATAAGACGCTCACTTACATTATTATCTGCTTCAGAATTTCATGCAGTTCTAAAAAAGAAGACGATTACTAACATTGTTATTTGTTTATAATTTTTTGCAGTTGCAAAGTATAAGACGGTTGCTTTCATTTCATTCGTTTCTGAAATTTATGCAGTTCTTAAACATAGAAAGCTTGCTCAAATTCTTATTTTTTTCTGAATTTCATGCAAATCTCACACATTAGACGCTCACTCACATTGTTATTTGTTTTTAAATTTTATGCACTTCTTAGGACATAAGACGATCAATCACATGTTTCTTTGATTCTGAATTTCATGCAGTTGTGAAATATAAGACGCTTAATCACATTGTTATTTCTTTCTAAATTTAATGCAGTTCTAAAACATAACAGGCTCACTTTCATTGTTATTTATTTCTGAATTTTATGCAGTTCTCACACAAAAGGCGCCTACTCACATTGTTATTTGTTTCTGGATTTCATGCAGTTTTCAAACATAATACGCTCACTAATATTGTTATTTTTTCTGAATGTCACGCAGTTTTGAAATATGAGACAATTGCTCGTATTTTATTTATTTCTGAAATTCATGCAGTTCTCAAACAGAAGACGCTCACTCATATTGTTATATGTTTTTGAATTTCATGCGATTCTCACACATAAGATGCTCTATCATATTCTTATTTTTTTCTGAATTTTATGCAGTTCTGAAACATGAGACGATCACTTACATTGTTATTTGTTTCTGAGTTTTATGCAGTTCTTGCAAATAAGACTCTCACTTACATTCTTATTTCTTTTTGGATTTTATTTGGTTTTCATACTTAAGGCGCTCTATCATATTTTTATTTGTTTCGGAATTTCATGTAGTTTTCAAACATGAGACATTCACTCACATTATTTTTTGTGTCTAAATATCATGCAGTTTATGCACATAAGACGCTCATCCACATTGTTATTTCTTTTTGGACTTCATGCAGTACTCACGCATAAGACGCTCACTGATATAGTTATTTGTTTCTAAATTTCATGCAGATTTGAAACATAAGACGATCACTCACATTGTTATTTGTTTCTGGATTTTGCGCATGTGTTAAGTATAAGACGATTGCTTGCATTTTATTCGTTTCTTAAATTCATGCAGTTTTCAAACATAAGACGCTAACTTACATTAGTAATTCTTTCTAAATTTCATGCAGTTCTTACACATAAGATGCTCACTCACATTGTTATTTCTTTCTGGATTTCATGCAGTTCTCACACATAAGACGCTCTCTCATATTTGTATTCGTTTCTGAATTATATGCAGTTTTTAAACATAAGACGTTCACTTAAATTGTTGTTTGTTTCTCTAATTTTATGCAGTTCTTACACATCACACGCTAAATTACATTGTTATTTTTCTTTAGATTTATGCAGTTTCTAAACAGAAGACGCTTACTCACATTGTTATTCGTTTCTATATTGTATGCAGTTCTGAAACATAAGGTGATCACTCGCATTGTTATTTGCTTCTGAATTTTATGCAGTTGTAAATTATTAGACGATTGCTTCTATTCCATTCGTTTCAGAAATGTATGCAGTTCTCAAAAATAAGTTGCTCACTCACACTGTTATTTTTCTTTAATTTCATGCAGTTCTAAAACATAAGATAAACACTTACATTGTTATTTGTTTGTAAGTTTTATGTAGTTGTAAAGTATAAGACGATTGCTTGTATTTCATTCGTTTCTGAAATTCATGCAGTTCTTGAACATGAGACGCTAACTTACATTGATATTTCTTTCTCAATTTCATGCAGTTCTCACACATAAGTCGCTTACTCACAATGTTATTTGTTTTTAAATTTTATGCAGTTCTAAAACATAAATGTGATCACTGAAATTCTTATTTGCTTGTGAATTTAATGTAGTTTTGAAATATAACAAGATTGTTCGTATATCATTTGTTTTTGAAATTTATGCAGTTTTCGAACATAGGACGCTCACTTACGTTGTTATTTGTTACTGAATTTGATGCGGTTCTTACACATAAGACGCTCACTCACACTGTTATTTCTTTTTAGATTACATGCAGTTCTCACACATAAGACGCTAACTCATATTGTTATTTGGTTTTGAATGGCATCAGTTCTTACACATAAGACGCTAACTCACATTTGTTTTTTTTATGGACTTCATGCAGTTCTCACACATAATACGCTTACTCACATTGTTATTTATTTTTGGATTTTATGCAGTTCTCACATAAGACGCTCACTCCCTTTGTTATTTGTTTCTGAAGTTAATGCAGTTTAGGAATATAAGACGTTTACTCACATTGTTATTTGTTTCTGAATCTCTTGCAGTTTTTACCCATAAGACGCTCACTTACAATGTTATTTATTTCTGAATTTGATGCAGTTCTTACACACAAGACGCTCACTCACATTGTTATTTCTTTTTGGAGTACATGCAGTTCTCACACATAAGACGCTCACTCATATTGTTATTTGTTTCTGAATGGCATGCGGTTCTTACACATAAGACGCTCACTCACATTGTTATTTCTTCTTGGACTTTATGTAGTTTTTACACATAAGACGCTCACTCACATTGTGATTTATTTTAAAATTTCATCTAGTTCTCACATAAGACGCTTACTTACAATGTTATTTGTTCCTGAATTTCATGCAGTTCTAAAACACAAGGCGATGACTGACATTGTTATTTGCTACTGAATTTTATGCAGATTTGAAATATAAGACGAGTGCTTGTATATTATTCGTTTTTGAAATCCATGCAGTTCTCAAACATAACACGCTCACTCATATTCTTATTTGTTTCTGAATTCGTTGCAGTTTTAAAATATAAAAAGATTGCTTGTAAATCATTTATTTCTTGAATTCCTGCAGTTTTAACACATAAGACGCTCACTTACATTCTTATTTATTTCTAAATTTCATGCTGTTCTGTAACATAAGACGATCACTCACATTGTCATTTGTTTCTAAAACTTATGCATTTGTAAAGAATAAGACGATTAACCACACTGTTCACTCTTCTGTGAAACTTGACTTTAATCATAGTGAATACGTTTATTGGTTTTCCCCTTGTCGGGGTTTTGCTATTTGTTTTTTGGTGTTTTTTAATTTAATTAATGAGATATAAGGTGAACATATTTGTTTTTCTCGCTTTGAGTCAGTGTACATCAGGAATTCAATTTTTTCCCCTGAGTTGGAATAAGCTGAGATAGTGTTGTACATGTGTAAGAATAATTTCAATTTTTTTTGTCTTGTTTGTTGTCTTTATACACCAACAAATCAAGGACAACCACTTACCGACTTAATTTAAACATGATATCGATTATCATTCGTTAGTACAATTTCAAAAAACGTGAATCAGTCATAGGAACTTCAGTACTGCTGTCCTACTTGTGCGATTGAACTGAGGTCTGCAACTTGAGAAAATCATCTAAATATAAATTTGTGTGCACCAATACTTTGCAATAAACAGCAAAACCATGATGTGGAT
>JAUELO010467288.1:0-12085 GCA_032357855.1 Amphibolips quercusostensackenii
TTAAAAGTCCAATTTACATGTCTAATTTACATTATTAAATATTTTCATATTTATTAATTGAATATTTATGGTCACGTTATTTGACAGGGTGAATAGCGACTGTACTATAGGGTTAATTATTGTTCATCGGATCGTGTGAATTTTTCCAAAAATCTACCACCTGAAATCTTTAGGAAATTATTAAATTCTCTGTGAAATCTTCTAAATTTATCTGAAATTTTTTGGAAATATTTTAAATTTTTAGAAAATTATTGAAGTGGATCTGGATTCTTTGCAAAATATTGAAAATCTTTGTTAAATCTTTGCAATCTTTGGAAAATCTTTAAAATTTTTGTGAAGGCTTTTTGAAATCTTAAAATTTTTTTCTTGAAATCTTTAAAAATCAATGGAATTTTTGTAAAATTTTAAGAAATGAATCCAAAATTTTTGTAAAACCTTTAAAATCCTTCTAAAATCTTTGGTAAATCATTGAAATCTTTGTGCAGCCTTTGAAATCTATATAAAATCTTTTCGTAATCTTTGCAAAATATCACAAATATTTTTAAAACATTTGATAATATTTGTAAAATTATTAAAATACTTGTAGAATCTTTAGTAAATCAATAAAGTTTTTGTGAAATCTTAGATATTTTTGTGAAATATTTGAAAAATCATAAAAACCAATGTGCAATTTTTAAAACCTAGCTGCAATATTTGCAAAATATTTGAAATTTGTCTGAAATCTTTGAAAAATCATTAAAATCTTAATGAAGTCTATAGAAATCTGTCCAAGATATATAAAATATTTGATAATATTTTTAAATTATTGCATTTATTGAAAAATCATCGAAGTCTATGTGAAACATCTTAAATCTATCCGAAATCTTTGCGAAATATTTGAAATCTTTGGAAAATTATTGAGATGTATCTAAAATCTTCGCGAAATATCAAAAATCTTTTTGAAATCTATGGAATCTTTGGGAAATCATTGAATTTATTGTGAAATCTTTCTGAAATCTTTCAAAATTTTTTGCGGAATATCAGGCACATTTTTAGAATATTTAATAATATTTATGAATTTATTACATTTTTGACATCTTAAAAAAATTAATGAAATTTTTGTAAATTGAAAAAAAAAATAAATCAAAAATTTTTGTGAAACCTTTAAAATCTTCCTGAAATCTTTGAGAAATCATTGAAATCCTTGTGCAGCCTTCGAAATATATCTGAAATCTTTGCAAAATCTTTGCAAAATATCACAAATATTTTTTAAACATTTGATAATATTTGTAAAATTATTAAAATATTCCTGGAATCTTTGGAAAATCAATTAAGTTTTTGTGAAACCTTTGAAATTTTTATAGAATATTTGAGAAATAATTAAAACCTTTGTGCAATCTTTAAAATCTAGCTGAAATATTTGCAAAATATTAAAAATTTGCCTGAAATCTTTGGAAATCATTGAAATTTTAATGAAATCTTTGGAAATATTTCCTAAATATTTAAAATATTTGATAATATTTGTAAAATTATTGCATTCTTTGTGAAATCATTGAAGTCTTTGTGAAAGTCTATCCGAAATCTTTGAAAATAATTAAAATCTTCGGAAAATTATTAAAATGTATCTAAAATCTTTGCAAAATATTAACAATCTTTTTGAAATCCTTGGAATCTTTGAAAAATTATTGAAGTCTTTGTGAAAGCTTTCTGAAATCCTTTGAGACCTTTGCGGAATATTGACATATTTTTAAAGTATTTGATAATATTCATGAATTTATTGAAATATTTTTGAAGTCTTTGAAAAATCAATAAAGTTTTTTTAAATTTTTAAAAAAATATATCCGAAATTCTTGTGAAACCTTTAAAATCTTTCTGAAATCTTTGGAAAATCATTTAAATCTATGTGCAATCTTTGAAATCTATCTGAAATCTTTGCACAATATTTAAAATTTGTCTGAAATCTTTGGAAAATCATAAAAATCCTAATGAAGTCTTTGGAAATCTTTCCGAAATATAAAAAAAATTTGATAATATTTGTAAAATTATTGCATTCTTTGGAAAATCATTAAAGTCTTTGTGAAATGTTTTAAATCTATCCAAAATCTTTGCAAAATAATAAAACTCTTTGTGAAATCCTTAGAATCTTTGGCAAATCATTAAAATTTTTGTACAGTCTTTCTGAAATCTCAAATTTTTTTTTAAATCTTTAAAAAATCAATACAATTTTTGTAAATTTTTCAAAAAATAAATCCAAAATTTTTGTGAAATCTTTGAATTTCTTTTGAAATCTTTGGAAAATCATTGAAATCTTTGTGCAGCCTTTGAAATTTATCTAAAATCTTTGCGAAATCTTTGCAAAATATCACAAATATTTTTTAAACATTCAATAATATATGTAAAATTATTGAAATACTTGTGGAATCTTCAAAAAATCAATTAAGTTTGCTGTGAAACCTTTGAAATCTTCATGGAATATTTGAGAAATCATTGAAAACTTTGTGCAATCTTTGAAATCTAGCTGAAATATTTGCAAAATATTTAAAATCTGTCTAGGATCTTTAGGAAATCATAAAAATTTTAATAAAGTCTTTAAAAATCTTTCCAAAATATTTCAAATATTTGATAATATTTGTAAAATCATTGCATTCTTTGTGATATCATTGAAGTCTTTGTGAAATCTTTTATATCTATCCAAAATCTTTGCGAAATAATTAAAATCTTTAGAAAATTATTTAGATGTATCTGAAATCTTTGTAAATTCTTTGGAATCTTTGGGAAATCATTGAAATCTTTGTGAAGTCTTTCTTAAATTTTTTAAAATATTTGCGGAATATTAGACATATTTTAAAAATTTCATGATATTTCAAAATTTATTGAAATATTTTTTAAATCTTTTAAAAATTAATGAAGTTTTTGTGAAATCTTTAGAAAATCAATGAATTTTTTGTAAAACCTTTTGAATCTTAATGGAATATTCGAGAAATCATTGAAACCTTTGTGCAATCTTTGAAATCTAGCTGAAATAGTTGCAAAATATTTAAAATCTGTCTGAAGTCTTTGGAAATCTTTCCAAAATATTTAAAATATTTGATAAAATTCGTAATATTGTTGCATTCTTTTGGAAATCATTGAAATCTTTGTGAAGTCTTTCTGAGATCTTGAAATTTTTTTTGAAATCTTTAAAAAATCAATTAAATTTTTGTAAATTTTTTAAAAAATAAATCCGAAATTATTGTGACACCTTTGAAATCTTTCTAAAATCTTTAGGAAATCATTGAAATCTTTGTGCAGCCCTTGAAATCTATCTGAAATCTCTGCGAAATCTATGCAAAATATTACAAATATTTTTGAAACATTTGATAATATTTGTCAAATTATCAAAATACTTGTAAAATCTTTGGAAAATCAATTAAGTTTCTGCGAAACCTTTAAAATCTGTATGGAATTTTTGAGAAATCATTGAAAACTTTGTGCAATCTTTGAAATCTAGCTGAAATATTTGCACAATATTTAAAATTTGTCTGAAATCTTTAAGAAATCATATAAATCTTGATGAAGTCTTTGGAAATCTTTCCGAAATATTAAAAATAATCAATAATATTGGTAAAATTAATGCATTCTTTGGGAAATCATTGAAGTTCTGGTGAAATGTTTTAAATCTATCCAAAATCTTTGGAAAATTATTGAAACGTATCTGAAATCTTTGCAAAATATTAAAAATCTTTGTGAAATCCTTGAAATCTTCGGGAAATCATTAAAATTTTTGTAAAGTGTTTTTGAAATCTCAAATTTTTTTTCGAAATCTTTAAAAAATCAATGAAATTTTTGTAAATTTTTAAAAAAATAAATCCAAAATTTTGGTAACACCTTTAAAATCTTTCTGAAATCTTTTGAAACCTATCTGAAATCTGTGCGGAATCTATGCAAAATATTACATATATTTTTAAAACATTTGATAATATTTGTAAAATTATTAAAATACTTGTGAAATCTTTGGAAAATCTATTAAGTTTTTGTAAAACTTTTGAAATCTTCATGAAATATTTAAGAAATCATTGAAAACCTCGCGCAGTCTTTGAAATCTAGCTGAAATATTTGCAAAATATGTGAAATTTGTCTGAAATCTTTGGGAAATCATTAATGTCTTAATCAAGTCTTTAGAAATCTTTCCGAAATATTAAAAATATTTGGTAATATTTGTAAAATTATTGCATTCTTTGAAAAATCATTGAAGTCCTAGTGAAATGTTTTAAATCTATCCGAAATCTTTGCGAAATATTTAAAATCTTCGAAAAATTATTGAAATGTATCTGAAATCTTTGCAAAATATTTAAAATCTTTGTGAATGAAGTCTTTGTGAAATCTTATAAAATCTTTGCGGAATATTAGACATATTTTTAAAAAATACTTCATAATATTTATGAATTTATTACAATATTTTATATTATTAATGAATTTATTGAAACATTTTTAAAATCTTTGAAAAATCAATTAAGTTTTTGTAAATTAAAAAAAAAAAAATATCCAAAATTCTCGTGAAACCTTAAAAATCTTTCTGAAATCTTTGGGTAATCATTGAAATTTTTGTGCAATCTTTGAAATCTATCTGAAATCTTTGCAGTATATTACTAATGTTTTTTAAAATATTTAATAATATCGGTTAAATTATTAAAATACTTGTGAAATCTTTGAAAAATTAATTAAGTTTTTGTGAAACCTCTGAAATCTTCATAGAATATTTGAGAAATCATTGAAACCTTTATGCAATCTTTGAAATTTAGCTAAAATATTTGCAAAATATTTAAAATCTTTCTGAAATCTTTGGGAAATCATTGAAATTTTTGTGCAATCTTTGAAAATCTATCTAAAATCTTTGCAGTATATTACAAATGATTTGAAAATATTTAATAATATTGGTAAAATTATTAAAATACTTGTAGAAACTTTGTAAAATCAATTAAGTTTTTGTGAAACCTTTGAAATCTTTATAGAATACTTGAGAAATCATTGAAACCTTTGTGCAAGCTT
Organism: Amphibolips quercusostensackenii; assembly: GCA_032357855.1. NCBI lineage: Eukaryota > Metazoa > Arthropoda > Insecta > Hymenoptera > Cynipidae > Amphibolips > Amphibolips quercusostensackenii. Next base: position 5,008 of record JAUELO010467288.1, read on the forward strand.
TGAAATTTAGCTAAAATATTTGCAAAATATTTAAAATCTGTTTGAAATCTTTAGGAAATCATTAAAATCTTAATGAAGTCTTTGAAAATCTTTCGGAAATATTTAAAATATTTGATAATATAAGTAAAATTATTGCATTCTTTGGGATATTATTGAAGTCTTTGTGAAATCTTCAAAATCTATCCGAAATCTTCGCGAAATATTTTAAATCATTAAAAAATTATTGAAATGTATCTGAAATCTTTGCAAAATATCAAAAATCTTTTTAAAATCCTGGGAATCTTTGGGAAATTATTAAAATCTTTGTGAAATCTTTCTGAAATCTTTTGAAATCTTTGCAGAATATTGAAAATATTCAAAAAATATTTGATAATATTTTTGAAATCGTTAAAGTCTTTGTGAAATTTTTAAAATCTATCCGAAATCTTTGCAAAATTTTTAAAATTTTCAGAAAATTATTGAAATGAATTTGAAATCTTTGCAAAATATTAAATATCTTTGTGAAATCTTTGGAATCTTTTAAAATCTTTGAAAAATATTAGACATAAATTTTAAATATTTGATAATATTTATGATTTATTTAAATATTTTTTAAATCTTTAAAAAAACAATGAAATTTTTGTAAATTGAAAAAAAATAAATCCGAAATTTTTGCTGAAATCTTTGAGAAATCATTATAATCATTGTGCAACCTTTGAAATCTATCTGAAATCTTCGCAAAATCTTTGCAAAATATCACAAATATTTTTGAAACATTTGATTATATTAGTAAAATTATTAAAATACTTGTGTAATCTTTGGCAAATCATTTAGTTTTTGTGGAACATTTGAAATCTTTATGGAATATTTGAAAAATCATTAAAAACTTTGTGCAATCTTTGAAAATCTAGCTGAAATATTTGCAAAATATTAAAAATCTGTCTGAAATCTTTGGCTAATCATTAAAATCTTGATGAAGCCTTTAGAAATCTTTTGAAAATATTTTTAAACTATCTGATAATATTTGTAAAATTATTGCATTCTTTGGAAAATGATTAAAATCTTTGTGAAATATTTGAAATCTTCAGAAAATTACTGAAATGTATCTAAATTTTCGCAAAATATTAAAAATCTCTGTGAAATCCTTAAAATCTTTAGGAAATCATTGAAATCTTTGTGAAATCTTTCTGAAATCTTTTAAAATTTTTGCCAAATATTAGATATATTTTTAAAACATTTAATAATATTTATGAATTTATTATAATATTCTTAAAATCTTGAAAAAATCAATGAAAGTTTTGTAAATTTGAAAAAAAATAAATCCGAAATTTTTGTGAAACCTTTAAAATCTTCATGGCATATTTGAGAAATCATTGAAACCTTTGTGCAATCTTTAAAATCTAGCTTAAATATATGCAAAATATTTGAAATCTGTCTGAAATCTTCAAAAATCTTTGCAAAATATTTGTGAAATTTTTTTATAATTTTGGTTCATCATTCTAATTATTAAAAAATCTTTGTAAAATCTTTTTAAAACCTTTGTAAATCTTTGCAAAATATTTTTAATATTTTTTAATTTATGGTAATTTTTGTAAAATCTTTAAAATCTATCTGAAATCTTTGCGAAATATTTGTAAACTTTCTTTAATCTTTGGAAAATCATTCTAATCCTTGTGAAATTTTTGTGAAATCTTTCTGAAACCTTTTTAATTACCTTGAAATCTTTGCTAAATATTTGAAATCTTTGGAAAAGAAAATTATTAAAATCTATCTTAAATCTTTATGAAATAATAAAAATCTTTGTAAAATATTTGAAATCTTTAGGAAATCATTGAAATTCTTAAAAAATTATTTAAATCTTTCTGAAATCATTAAGAAATATTTAAAATCTTTATGAAATCTTTGAAATCTTTGTAAAATCATTAAAATCTTTGAGAAATCTTTGAAAAATCTTTATAAATCTTTGTAAAGTATTAAAAATATTTTAAAAATTATGGATAATATTTATGAAATTATTAGAATATTTATGAAAACTTTGAAATATCAATGAAGTTTTTTGTGAAATCTTTTAAATCGAATTGAAATCTTTGCTAAATATTTAAAATCTTGGGAAAAGAAAATAATTAATATTTATCGAAAATATTTGCGAAATATTTGAAAAAATTTTCGAAAAAGCAATGCATTTTTTGTGTAATCTTTAAAATCAATCCGAAATCTTTGCTAAATATTTGAAATCTTTGGGAAAGAAAATTATTAAAATGTATTTGAAATCTTTGTGAAATTTTAAAAATCTTTAGGAAATTAAAATCTTTGAAAAATTATTGAAATCTTTTTTAAATCTTTATAAGATATTAAAAATCTTTGTGAAGTCCTTGAAATCTTAGGAAAATCATTGAAAAGCGTAGAAAAATCTTTTGGAAATCTCTGAAAAATATTTGCAAAATATCAGGAGTATTTTTTAAATATTTAATGATATTCGGCAAATTCTTACAATATTTGTGAAATCTTTGAAAAATCATTGAAATCGTTGGAAAAACAATGCAGTTTTTGTGAAATCCTCTGAATCAATTTGAAATCTTCAGAAGATCATTGAAATCTTTGAAAAATTATTGAAATCTCTCTGAAATCTTTATAAAAAATTTTAAATCTTTGTGAAATGTTTGAAATATTGAAAAAATCATTGAAATCTTCGAGAAATCTTTTAGAAATCTCTGTGAATATTTGCAAAATATTAGAAGTATTTTTTAAATATTTAATAATATTTAGCAAATTATTTGAATATTTGTGAAATCTTTAAAAAATCATTGTAATCTTTGAAATCCATCCGCAATATTTGCGAAATATTTGAAATCATTGAAAAATCATGGAAATTTAGAGAAATCTTTAAGAAATCTCTGGAAATATTTGTGAAATATTAAAAGTATTTTTTTAAAATATTTAATAACATTTGGAAAATTAATAAAATATTTGTGGAATCTTTGGAAAATCATTGCAATTTTTAAAATCTATCTGAAATATTGACGAAATATTTAAAATCCTTGAAAAATCAATAGAATCTTTGTGAAATCTTTGTGAAATCTTTTGAAAAACAATGCAGTTTTTGTGAAATCTTCTAAATAAAACTCAAAATCTTTAAAAAAATCAATGCAATCTTTAGAAAATCATCGAAATCTTTATGAAATCTTTATGAAATATTTAAAATCTTTATAAACTCTTTGAAATCTGTGAAAAATCATTGAAATCTTCTAGAAATCTCTGGAAATATTTGCAACATATTTGCAAAATCTTTGCGAAATATTTGAAATCTTTGTTAATTCTTTAAAATCTTTAGAAAATCGTTGAAATCTTCGTGAATTCATTGAAAAAACAATGCAGTTGTTGTGAAATCCTCTAAATCCATCCGAAATCTGTAGGAAATTTATTAAAATCTGTTTGAAATCTTTATGAAATATTTGAAATCTTTGTGAAATCTTTGAAATTTTGGAAAAGTCCTTAAAATCTTAAAAATATCTTTCAGAAATCTCTGGAAATATTTGCAAAATATTAGAAATGTCTTTTCAATATATAAAAATATTCGTGAAATGATTGAAATATTTGTGAAATATTTGAAAAATTATTAAAACCTTTGTGCAATCTTTGGAAATTTTTGCGAAATATTAGAAACAATTTTTAAATATTTGATAATATTTGCAATATTTTCAAATATTTGTGAAATTTTTGGAAAGTAAATGAAGTTTTTGTGAAATCTTATGATTCGATCCGATACCTATGTGAAATCTTCAGGAAATTGTTGAAATCCTAGTGCAACCTTTGAAATCTTTTCGAAATATTTGCAAAATATTTAAAATCTTTGTAAAATATTATAAATTTAGGAAACCATTAAAATCTTTGGAAATTTGATAATATTTGTAAAATTATCGAAATATTTGTGAATACTTTGGAAAATCATTGCAACCTTTGAAATCTATCTAAAAATTTTAAAAAATATCTTAAATCTTTGTAAAATCTTTGTGAAACCTTCCTAAAACCTTTGGACATCTTTGCGAAATATTTTTGATATTTTTGAAATATTTGCTAATATCTGTAAAATCTTTAAATTCTATCTGAAATCTTTGAAAAATATTTGTGAAATTTCTTACATCTTTGGGAAATAATTATAATCTTTGTGAAATCTGTAAAATCATTCTAAAACCTTTGTCAATCTTCGGAAAAAATATAAATATCTTTGAGAAATCTTTCAAAAATCTTTGTAAATCTTTGAAAAGTATTGAAAATACTTTTGAAATTATGGATAATATTTGTGAAATTATTGAAATATTTGTGAAATCTTTACAATATCTATGAAGTTTTTGTGAAATATTTTAAATCAAATTAGAATCTCAGCTAAATATTTACAATCTTTGGAAATTAAAATTACTGAAATCTATTGTAGGTCTTTGCGAAATATTTAAAACCTTGGTGAAATATTTAAAATCTTTGAAAAATTATTAAAATATTTGCGAAATCTTTGTAAAGTTTATTTAATCTTTGCAAAATCATACTAATCTTTGTGAAATCTGTGAAATCTTTCTAAAACCTTTAAAAATCTTTGCAAAATATTATAAATAACTTTAAATTCCTTTTTAAAATCTTTGAAAATTTTTGTAAAGTATTAGAAATATTTTTGAAATCATAGATAATATTTGTAAAATTATTAAAGTATTTGTGAAATCTTTGAAATATCAATGAAGTTTTTGTGAAATCTTTTAAATTACGTTAAAATCTCAAGTAAATATTTACAATCTTTGTGAAAAAAAATTACTAAAATTTATCGTAAATCTTTGTGAAATATTTGGAATCTTTGGGAAATTATTGAAGTATTTGCGAAATCTTCAGAAAAAGAATGCAGTTTTTGTAAAATCCTCTAAATCAATCCGAAATCTTTAGGAAATCATTGAAATCTTCAAAAAGTTATTGATATTTTTCTTAAATCTTTATAAAATATTAAAAATCTTTGTGAAATTTTTAAAATCTTTAGAAAACCATTAAAATCTAAAAAAAATCTTTTGGATATCTCTAAAAATATTTCAAAAATATTACAAATATTTTTTAATATTAAATAATATTTGTGAAATTATTAAAATACTTTGGAAATCTTTGGGAAATCATTGCAATTTTTGAAATTCATCTCTAATACTTGCAAGATATTTGAAATACTTTTAAAATATTTGGTAATATTTTTAAAATTATTGACATGTTTCTGAAATTTTAGGAAAGTCAATGAAGTTTTTCTAAAATCTTTTAAATCGATCCAAAACCTATGTTAAATCTTTGAGAAATTATTGAAATCCTAGCGCGACCTTTAAAAACTATTTGAAATATTTGCGAAATATTTGAAATCTTTGTGAAATATTATAAATTTTTAGGAAATCATTGAAATCTTTAGAAAATTATAGAAATCCATCTAGAATTTTTTTGAAATAATTAAAATCTTTGTGAAATCTTTAAAATATTTGGAAAATCATTAATATCTCTGAGAAATCTTTCAGAAATCTTTGGAAATCTTTGCAAAATATTTAAAATATTCTGAAAATATTTGATAATATTTGTGAAAATATTGGAATATTTCTGAAATCTTTGGAAAATCATTGCAACCTTTAAAATCTATCTAAAATATTTGCTAGATATCTGAATTCTTTGTGAAATCTTTGGGAAGCCATTAAAATCTTGTGAAATCTTTGAGAATGTTTGCAAAATATTTGAAATACTTTTGAAAACGTGGTGATATTTTTGAAATTATTAATATATTTTCAAAATAATAGAAAGTCAATAAATTTTTTAAGATACTTTTTAAAAATCAATGCAAAATCTATGTGAAATCTTTAGGAAATCATTGAAATCCTAGTGCAATTTTTGAAATCTATCTGAAATATTAAAAATCTTTAAAATCTTTAGGAAATCTCTGTCAAATCTTTTCAAATCTTTTTGAAGTATTTAAAATATTTGAAAGCATTTGTGAAATTATTGTAATATTCAGGAAATCCTTGAAGTCTTTGCGAATTCTTTTTCATCTATCCGAAATCTTTGTGCAAATGTTTGTGAAGTTCTTCCAATCTTAGAAAAATTATTTTAATCTTCTTGAAATCTTTGTAAAATCTATCAAAAATATTTGGAAATCTTTGCAAAAAAATTTTAATATTTGGTAATATTTGTAAAATTATTAAAATATTTGTTAAACCTGTGTAAAATCAATCTTTGTGAAATCTTTAGGAAATTAATGAAATCTTTGTGCAATCTTTGAAATCTATCTGAAATCTATCTGAAATATTTGAAATCTTTCTGACACCTTTCAATCTGTTGAAATGTTATTACTTCTAAATTAAAGTATTTAAAATTGATAAATTTTATTTTTAATTAAAGAAACTTGAAAAAGAATTATTTCAAATTAAAATGTCAAAAATTGAACGATTTGAAGACAATAAAAAATAAATATTTTTGTGCCAGAATTTAGAAAATTAAATCATTTAATACTTAAAGAAATTGAAATTGCTTTATTTTTATTGAAAATCTTTCAAAAATGAATAATTTACCATTATAAACTTTTGAAGTCAAACAATTTTTAATTGGAAGCAATTAAAATTTGGCAACTTGAAATCAAGAAATTTATATAATGTTATAAAGCCAAAGCTTCTGAAATTCTAGAATTTAAAATTATTATTACAGAAAAGAATTATAATTTACTGAGACGATTGAAAAATCCTAAGAAATAAAATTCCCAACACTATAAAATTCTTAAGTTAAGAAATTTGTTTATTGAAAATACAATAATGGAATATTTTTATTAACTAAAATTGTTTTGTAATCTTTAAAGTATTTAAAAACTATTTTTTGAGTTTTAAATAATATTACTTGATATATGAATATTTTTGGATACAAACTTTTTTTTGAAAATGTGCATAGTATTTTATGAATATAAAACCCGTTTCCAAAAATTAATTTTCAAATTAAAAAAATAAATAAATCAAAATTTCTAAGTGATTTAGTCCTGAATTAAATCCTGCAAAACTTGTTTGGAAAACCTTATTGGTTCAGAGAAAATTTAGGGAGAAATTATTTCCAA
>JAUELO010467309.1:0-12083 GCA_032357855.1 Amphibolips quercusostensackenii
TTAATCTAGAATTTCCGTTAAATTTATTTGAATAACACGTTTATTTAGCAACCCTGCTCCAACCCAGGTCGCTGATCAATCTCTCTAGCAAGCACCCCAGGCGAAGAGCTTCACAAAGTCATTATGTAAATCTCTCCAGGCAGGCCCATTAGTATGAGAATTCTTTTGTTTCATGCAACTCTCACTCCACTGACACTCTTCATCATGTATTTCTTATTTCTTGATGCATGACTTTTGTCAACTAAAGTTTCAATCCATTCCGAGGCAACCATTTTGTTTGTATTATGCATTCTATAAAGTATACGCCCAACTACGTAAAACTTATGACCAAAATAATAAGCCAGTTGTAAGGTAGAGAGTCTAGGTATAACGTCAGTCCCACCCAACGTCGGGTGGGACTGACTATTTCTTGCGATTAATTTCTTTTATAAACCATAAAAATATCAGAAAAGCGAATGGGATTAAACTAGTTCTGATATTTCAGTCCCTGCTTTATGCCGCATTCTCCCGTTTCGCCCGGGTGTGTAGCCAACCATTGATTGAATTTATCCATACTTTATCCCAGAAAAATTTTGCCTGCGTCAAGCGATCTTGATGTGAACTGAATAAGAACGTCCCTGATTCTTTGCTCTGAATTTTTCTTCCTAAGGGTATATATACCGGTCAAAAGTAGACTGAAATTCACAATGAAAGTTTTATTGAATACCAGCTATTGAGAAAGAGGCCAGAACGTGGAATGGATCTGGGACAATAAATGAGAGGTGATCAGAAAGACGAGCTAAATCCCTCACTAAAGCCTTGAAAATTGAACTTAAGCTCGTTATAAATTTAGCTCGAAAAAAAGGGGATTAACAGAGAAAATAGTGAACAATTAGGTTCCTGTTTTTATTTGATAAAAATAAGGAACCACTTTTTTTAGTAAAAAAAAACTAAATTATATTTAGTTTTACCTTCCCCTAAAAAACTATAAGCACGCACTGTCTATACCTTCTCTCTTTATTCCAGTCTCCCTTTTGTGCGGCGATTCGCAACTACTCTAAAGGCTTCTAATCGATACCCCCACTACAGCCACGCTGAAAATGTGGCCCCACTGCCACACACCGTTTTTTTCTTGATTATAAAATAAAAATATCGAGAAACTATTTATATTTTAGGTTTACTACTTTATTTGTCTTCACCGTTATATAAATATAATTGTTTTAACATTATTAAGAAAATTTAAAAAGATTTTTTAAAATTTCAAATATTTAAAATCAAAATTTTAAACAAATATTTATATTCAACCAAAAAGTTAGAAAAAATGTTTTAAATCACAAACACTTAAATTCATATACAGAAGACAAATATTTAATAAAATAGTTCATTGCTCAAAAAAAGTTTAATTTTTACCCAGTTGTGGTTTAATAAGAAATATTAAATATTTTTTAAAACAGATCAATTTTCTACAAAAAAAATTTAATTTTTCAACCGAAAAATATAAACTTTTAAGAAAACGATTCAATTTCAACCAAAAAAGATTAATTTTCAACGAAAAATGTCAAAGTTGATATTTCAATCCAAAAACTTTTTATTTTAAATAAGAAAAATGTAAATTTAAAAAAAATGAATTCTCAACAAAACAGTTGAATTTTCAACCAAATATTTAAAGTTTCAACTAAAAAGATAGTTTTTCGACCAAAAAGATTATTTTGATGCAAAAAGACGAATTTTGAACAAAATAGTTATTTCAAAATATTTTTAATCTTTTGAAAATTTCCAAAAATATTTTGAAACCTTTTAATATTATTTTTAAAGAACTTGAAAATTTTATTTCAAAATCTTTAAAATCTACGGTTTGTTTAATGTTTTTTGAAATCATTTTAAATTTTAAATCGTTTTTGAAATTTTGTGGAAATTTGTAAATACCTTTTTAATTATTGCAATTTTTTTTGTTTTCTTTTTAATTCTGCAAAATTTAAAAAAGTGCCTAAAAATCTTCATCATTAATTTTTTTCAAATTTTGAAAATCTTCTAGAATGTTTTTAAATTGTTGTAAATATTTTCTTTTGAAAAATTTCTATGATAGAAAATTCTTGAAAAGAATTTAAATATCTTATGCATTCTTTTTCTAAACTTTATAAATTATTGGAAATGTTATAAAATCTTTTTAAATCTTTCTTTTGAATATTTTTAATTTAAAATAAGAAGGTTGAATTTATACAAAAAGGCGAATTTTCAACAAATTTTTAGATTTTAAATTAAATGTTTGCGATTTTATTAAAAAAATTAAATTTCTATCAAAATATATGAATTTACAAATCAAAAAGACGAACTTTCAAACAAGTTGTTCAATTCGCAAAAATTCCAATGTTTCTAAATATTATTAATTAAAAGCAAATTTTAATTATAAATTATTTTTCAATATTAGAAAATAACTCTGTTATTAAAATTTTGGTACTACATACGAGAAAAATAAAAATAAGGACAAAAACTTGTTATGAACAATTTGACAAGAAACTTTTTAATAATTTTGAAACATTGAAGGAGACTGCAATTTTTTTGTTAATTTTTGCGAGAAGCTAAAATAATTAAGGTTTTATTTTGAAAGAATTATCTTAAATTTTAAAGATTTCAAAATATCTTGAAAAAAAATTAAAAAGATTTTAAGAAAATTTTTTTTATTTTTTAGGATTACAATTTTTTTTTAATTTGAATTATTTAGTCAGATGATTAGAAGTCCTAGAAGTTTTAATAATATTCAAGAATAATTTAAATTTTGAGAATAGTTTACAAAAAAAAATTTCAAATGTAGATTTTTTAAGATATATACAAATTTAAAAAATTTGTTCAAATTTATTTAAAAAATATATACCAAATTTCAAAGCTTTTTAAGAATTTTTAAAGTAAAAAAAAACTTTTAAACAAAGAATAGATTTTTAAAGATTTACCACGAAAAAAATAGAAGATTTTTAGGCATTAAAACAAATTAAATAGAAAATGTTTTCAAAAATTATTTTTAAAGAAAATTAAAAAAGATTGCAAAATATTTGACATGATTTCTTAAAATTTTAAAAAAGAATCTGGAAGACTTTATAACCTAATTTTTTAATTTTGTATTTCAGCAAAATTGAAAAATTAGGTTATAAAGTCTTCTAGATTCTTTTCCGAAATTTTAGGAAATCATGTCTAATATTTTGCAATCTTTTTTAATTTTCTATAAAAATAATTTTTCAAAACATTTTTTTATTTTATTTTTTTTTATGTTAAACTCGAAAATATTACAAATAATTTAAAAGAAAATTTAGATTTGTGAAGATTTCAAAAAAAAATTTTACAATACATTCAAAAATGATGAAAGGTTTCAAGAGAAATAAAAATTTTCTTAAGATTCGTGGGGAAATTCCAAATGAGTTTTCATTGAAAAAAATTAATTTTCAAACTACATTAAAAAGCTTTCGAAACACTTCCAAAGATTTTTACAAATTTGAAAAAAAATCTTAAAGATCTTACAGAAATTTTCTTTATTTTTCAGAATTGAAATAAAATTTGGAAAAACTCAATTCATTTGAAAATACATTTAGAATTTTTATGAGTTTTCAAAAGATTAAAAAAAAATTGAAGATTTGAAAAGCTTTACAAAACTCTGGAAGATTTTAAAGCCATTTTTTTTATTTAAAAGATTTTTCAAAATTTTAGAAATAATTCGATTCAGTTTAATGTAGTTTTGAGCATTCATTTCTTCTGTTAAAAATTTAATTTTTCAATAATTAAAAATACAACTATTTGATTAAAAATGTATCTGTATTAATTGAGGATTAAACTTTTTTGTAGAAAATTTATCTCCTTTATGAATAAAACTTTTTTTAATTTAAAATAAAATATTTCTGCAGATGACAGCAACTATTACATTTTTTGTTGAAAATTTATCTTTTTTGGTTGTAAAGTGCATTGTTTTTTTGAAAGTTTAACTCTATTAATAATTTGTGTTCGTTTGTTTGAACTTCACAATTAAATATTTAATTGGAAATTTACGTATGATGTCGAAAGTACAACTTTTTCATCAAAAGAATGATTTTCTTGGTTGCAAATTCATCTCTGGTTATAAATTTGAATAATTCATCGAAAATTTGTCTTTTCGATAGAAAAGTTATCTTTTCGGTAGAAAATGTATGCATGTGGTTGAATATTCAACTATTTGGTTGAAAATTAATTTTTTTGTTGAAATTTTGATTTGCTATATCTGAAATTTGTAAAAATTGTTTTGAGTTTTCCAAAAAACTTTAATTTATGTAACCTTAAAAAAATATAAACAATTAAATTTAACAAATAACTATTTATTCATAATTTTGTTTCGAATTCGAAAAATAAACTAAGAAAAATATTTGTTTGAACCAAAAATACATTTTTTGCTCTGATGTTAAAGATATAATTGGATTTATCAAAACCAAATTTTATAAAATTTTAATATTAATTAGAGTCGGGAGACAAAAAATACTTTTTTTTAGTCTTTAAATTATATTAAATTTATAATTTAATATTCTCATTAATTTAATTTTAATTAATTACCTCAATAAGATTGTTTTAATTTGTTTTATACTAATTAAATTTTCTTTAAATCAAAAAATTATTTGTTATTGTGAAAACAATTTTTTTATTTAAACTTATTGCTTTGTTACACTTTATGCAGTTTAATTATTTCAAAATGCGGGTTTACAAATTTGTTTAGTCCACATTAAACAATTTTTTGTTTTTTTTTGTGTAAATATTGAATATGAATAAGTAAATATTAAGAACTGTGTCGTTTCAAACTATTTAATTAAAAATTATTATTTAGTTAAGATAAGTTTCAATTTAAGATTGAAAAATTATCTAGAATGTAAATCCATCATAAAGGAATAAATCCTACCCGTTCATTTTACGAAGAGGTTGTATTTACAATTATGTTTTCAATTAAGAAATTAATTAACTACTAGTTGAAAGGCTTTGATGAAGCAATGTTTTAATAACGATTTCAAAGAGACTTAGAAAACCTTTCCCTTCTGATTTATATTAAACTTCATTACTAAATATTAGTACAACAAAAATTAAAAAATTGTTTACAAAACAATTATTCAACAATTATTTAATAGGTAATATACATTTATAAATCTTTAAAATTCCTAAAGCATATTTCAATATTGAAATTAATTTTAATTATATACTTCATTTTTCGAATTGAAGGTTTAAAACAAGGAAGATAATTGTATTTCAGCAGAAATGCTTTAAGTTGACAACTTTATCTTGTGAAGGAGTCTTGAACAAATATTCCTACAGGTGTAGAAACTTTCAATTGACTTAAAGCTATATTAAAGTTGAACAACTGTTAAGGAAAAGGTACTGAATTACCCTAACGTAATTAAAAGTTAGAAATTGTCATTTTCTTTCTGTCAAATATTCAAAATTATACTATAATTTTAAAACTTTCATATTTTTTATTGAAATTTATATTCATTTTGAAAATTTCACTGGATCAATCAGTATTTTGAATTCTCACTGGTGAAACAGTGGTTTTCTGACTTTGAGTGGTCGAATCAGTAAGTGACTCAACTAACACTGCGTTACTGACTATACCAGTGACGCCAGGTAGTAGATTCAACCAGTGACACAGCGCTCCGTGCGGCTAATACTTGAACCTCTAGTCGTCTGATCCTAGTCGGGAGTAATCTACTTGCAATCTAGATGATAGGATCATTGCAAACAAAAATTAATTTTTTGTTTAATTTCAACTTAAAATGTAAAAAATAGGTAACAGTTTGACTATAGAGATGAAAAATTTTGTAGAGCTGCTATTGTTTTATTTTATTTCAAATTGCAAAATCTGTCACCTGCTTCGACTTTTTTTATTTGAGATTCAGAACAGAACAGTCACCAACTCAGGTTGTTGTAATATTTAGAATTTTACGAATTTATTCTTCATTTCCTCTAAAATAAAATATTTTAACCACATTTTCTGTCACCAATCTAAAGAGTAGGTAATTTATTATTAAAAATGCAATTGTTATAAATTATGCAACGACCCTATTCGATGTAATTCAGGACATTTACATAGTCCACTTTTAATCCAAGTAATCCACTTATAATCCAGGGTAATCCAGGGTATTCAAAGTAATTGAGGTATTCCAAGTAATTAAATTGTAATTAAGAGTAATCCAGGCGATCTGGAGTAATTTACATAGGTAATCCAAATATTTTTTAACTATTTTGTTAAAAATTTGTTCTTTCTTTTTTTGCAAATTATCGTTCTTAATTAAAAATTTAACTATTTTATTTTTGGTTCAAAAATCGCCTTTTGTAGTAGGAAATGCATTTTTTTGTGTTAAAAGTTCGCCTCTTTCGGTAGAAAATTAATATTTTTCGGTGAAAATTTATGTTTTTAGTTAAAAATTCAACTATTTGGCGAAAATTAGTAAAAAAATTTAAAAATGTTGGTAAAAAGGAATTTTTTGATTGAAAATTCAACTATCTGTTTAAAAATTCATCTTTTTAGGGTTAAAATTCAAACACTTTAGTATAAATAAATTTTTTGATATGAATATAAAATATATTGTCAAAAAAACCTTTTTTTGTTCAAAACTTATTTTTGTGACCGAACATTTTAATAATTTCATTTTTAGTTGAAAATTTAACTATTTCGTTGAAAATTGAACGACTTTGTGAAAAATTACTTCTTCTGGATAAGGATTCTTAATTGTGGTTAAAAATTCTTTGGTTGCACATTCAACTATTTTGTTCAAAATTCTTTTTTTTGTTTATAACTAATTTTTTAACTTAAAATTTTACTACGTATTTAATATTTCTTAAAAATTGATCTGTTTTAGTTGAAAATTCGTGTATTGTGTTGAAATTTCGTTTTTTGATAAGAAATTAAAATTCTTGCTTGCAAATTTATTCATTTTGTTTACAATTAAAATATTTTTGTGGAAAATTTAACGATTTTTATCAAGCATTAATTTTTTAATTAAAATTACGTCTTTTATTTTAAATTGTGAATTTATCTTTCTTAGTTGAAAATTCAACAATTTAGTTTAAAATTTATGTATTCTGTTAAAAATTATTCTTTTTCGGTAAAAAAGTTAATCTTCATGATCACAAATGTACCCTTTTGTTTGCGAAATTCTTTTTTTTATGAAAATTAATTTTTTAACTCGAATTTTTGAAATCCATTTTTGGTTGAATATTTTTCTTTTTCAGTTCGAAAATCGTTGGTTGAAAAATAAAAAATATTTTGGTGAAAAATTGAACTATTATGTTGAAAATTCGTCTTTTTGTGTTAAAAATTAAATTATTGTGGTAGAAATTAAATTTTTTTAATAAAAATCAAATATATTGCTCCGAAATTTCTTTTTTATTTGAAAATAATTATTTTAACAGAAAATTAAAAATTCCATTATTAGTTGAAAATTTATTTCTTTAGTTGAAAATTAAACTGTTTGTTAAAAATTGAACTATTTTGTTAAAAATTAAATCTTTTGAATCAAGATTTTTGATTGTGGTTAAAAATTCTTCGGTTGCAAATTTAACTATTTCGTTAAAAATTAAATTTTTTTGTCAATAACTAATTTACTTAACTCAAATTGTTACTATGTATTTCATTTTTCCTGAAAATTGATCTTTTTTAACTAAAAATTCGTATATTGTGTTGAAATTTCGTTTTTTGATATGAAATGAAAATTCTTGCTTGCAAAGTTGTTTATTTAGTTAACAATTGAAATATTCTAGTGAAAAATTCAATAAAATTAAACATAAATTTTTTTAACTGAAAATTAAAGTCTTTTATTTTTAATTGTAAGTTTATCTTTCTGAGTTCAAAATTCAACAATGGGGTTGAAAATTCATGTATTATAAAAAATTTTTTGGGGTAAAAAGTTAATCTTTATGATTAAAAACTCATATTTTGTTTAAATATTCCTTTTTTTCGTTGAAAATAAATTTTTTTAACTAAAAATTAATAAAATTCCATTTTTAGTTGACAATTTATTTTTTCTAGTAGAAAAATCATTTTTTTGGTCATAAAGTTATTTTGTTGCTTAAAAATAAATTTTGTTTTCAAAATTAATTTATTTTGGTAGAAATTTATTTTTTTGGTATAAAAATCAACAATATTGTTGAAAAATATTTTTTTTTATTTGAAAATAATTTTTTTAACAGGAAAATTTTAAAAATACCATTTTTAATTGAAAATTCGTCTTTTTTGTTTATAAATTTAACTACTTTGTTGAAAATTAATTCTGTTAAATAAAGATTTTTGATTATGGTTAAAAATTCTTTGGTTGCAAATTTAACTATTTTGTTCAAATTTCTTTATTTTAATTTATTTTGTTCAACTAAAAATTTAACTTTTTTATTTTTTGTAAAAATTTACATTTCCTTAATAAAAATTCTAGTATTGTGTTGAAATTTCATTTTTTTTATAAGAAATTAAGATTCTTGCCGTCTCATTCATTTATTTGGTTGAAAATTTAAATGTTTCAGTGAAGAATTGAACTATTTTAGTTAAACATTAAACTTTAACTAAAAATCAAAGTATTTTATTTTCAATTAGAAAATTATTTTTCTAAGTTGAGAATTTAAATATTTAGTTGAAAATGTATGTATTTAGTTAACGATTCTTCTTTTTTTGGTAGAAAGATAACCTGTATGTATGAAAATTCATGTTTTTTTAATTCCATTTTTTTTGTTGAAAATAAATTTTTTAACTGAAAATTTAAACATTTTATTTTTGGTTGAAAGTTTTTTTTTCTAGTTGAAAAATCATTTTTTTGGCTAAGAATTAATTTTTTTAGTTAAAACTTAACTTTTTTGTTAAAAAATAATTTTTTTGTATAAAAATTAATTTTTTTAACTAAAAATTTAAGTAATTCACATTTAAATGTAAATTTATTTTTCAAAGCTAAAAATTCAGCTTTTTGGTAGAAAATTCATGTATTTTGTAGAAATTTTTTTTTTTTTGTCGAAAACTAATCTTCTTGACTGAAAAAAATTCATCTTTTAGGTTAAAAATTCCTTTTTTTTCGTTAAAAATGAATTTTTTTAACTGACAATTCAAATATTATATTTATGATTGTAAATCTATCTTCTTTAGTAGAAAATTCTACTATTTGGTTCAAAATAAATTTTGTTAGTCAAAAATTAATTTTTTTGGTTGAAAATTTAACTATTTAAGTTTTTGTGAATATTTGTCTTTCTTAGTTGAGGATTCACTTATTTTGTTGAAATTTCGTTGACAGGAAATTGATCTCCTTGGTTAAAAATTTATCTCTTTCGTTGAAAATTTAAATATTGTGGTAAAAAATTTAACTATTTTTTTCAAATTCGTTTTTTTAGAAGAAAATTAATATTTTTGTTGAAAAATTATTCTTTGTGTTAAAAATTCCTAATTTTGTTAAAAATAAGGTTTCTACTTGGAATTTTAAAAATTCCATTTTTGATTGAAAATTTATCTTTATTAACTAAAAAATCATCATTTCGTAAAAAATTAATTTTTTTTGTTAAAAATTTAACTATTTTATTTTTTGTTAATTATTCCTGTATTTTGTTTAAATTTCTTTTTTTAGCAGAAAATTAATCTTCTTGTTTGCAAATTCATCTATTTGGTTAAAAATTGAAATATTATAGTGAAAATTTTTACTATTTTGTTGAAAATTTCTATTTGTTGGAAAAATTTAATTTTTATTAAAAATTTAGTTACTCAATTTTTAAATGTAAATTTATCTTTCTCAGTAAAAAATGCAAGTATTTGGTTGAAAATCCATGTATTTAGTGTAAAAAAAAGTTTTTTTTGCAGAAAATTAATCTTCTTGCTGAAAAATTCATCCTATATGTTAAAAATTATTTTCTTTTTTTGTTAAAAATAAATGTTTTCTAACTGAAAATGTAAAAATTTTATTTGAAGTTGAAAATTTATCTTTTAAGTTAAAAAATGATTTTTTGGTTGAAAATTAATTTCGTTAAGTTAAAATTAACTTTTCTGGTAGAAAATTTATCTATTTAATTTTTTGTGAATATTTGTGTTTCTTAGCTGATTTATTTTGTTGAAATATTGTTATTTAGACGGAAATTAATCTCCTTGTTTGCAAATTCATCTATTTGGTTCAAGCTTAAAATAATATGGTGAAAAATTTAACGATTTTTTTTTAATTCATTTTTTTAGGATGAAATTTTTGTTTTAACAATAAATTTAAGTACTTCATATTTACATGCAAATTTATCTTTTTAAGTTGAAAATTCAACTATTTGGTTGAAAATTCATGTATTTAGTTAAAAATTAGTTTTTGTTGGAAAATTTACCTTTTAGGTAAAAAATTCCTTTTTTTTCTTGAAAATAGTTTTTTTAACTAAAAATTCAAAAATTCCATTTTCAGTTAACAATTTACCCTTTTTAGTTGAAAAATTATTTTTTGGTTAAAAATTTATTTTGTTGGTTAAAAATTTATTTTTCTAGTTGCAAATTTATCTTTTTAATTTTTGTAAAAATTTGTTTCAGTTGATGATTTATTTATTTTGTTTAAATTTTGACTTTAGTATTTAGTTAAAAATTATTTTTTTTCTTTAGAAAATTAATCTTTGTGTTTGAAAATTTATCTTTAAGGTTAAAAATTTATTTTTTTGTTAAAAATATGTTTTTTTTACTACAAATTAAAAAATTTATTTTTAGCTTAAAATGTATCTTTTTTAGTTAAAAAATCTATTTTTTTGGTTAAAAATTTATTATTTTGGTTTGAAAAATGATCTATTTGGTTTAAAATTAAAATAATATGGTAAAAATTTAACGATTTTTTATGTTGAGATTTCATCTTTTTAGGATGAAAATTATTTTTTTTTTTTTAACGAAAAGTTTAAGTATTTTCTATTTCAATGCAAATTTGTCTTTCTAAGGTTGAAATTTAACTATTTGGTTGGAAATTCATGTATTTAGATAAAAATTAGTTTTTGTCATAAAATTAATCTTTTTGTTGAAAAATTCATCCTTTAGGTTAAAAATTACTTTTCTTTTTGAAAATAGATTTTTTTAGCTGAAAATTTAAAAATTATAATTTTAGTTAGGAATGTATCTTTTTTAGTTATATAATTTTTCTTCTAGTTGAAAATTTATTTTCTTGGTTAAAAATTAATTTTTCAAGTTGAGAATTTATCTATTTAATTTTTGTGAATATTTGTCTTAGTTGATGATTCACTTATTTTGTTAAAATTTTGTTTTTTGTCAGGAAATTAATTCCCTTATTTGCAAATTATGGTAAAAATTTAATGATTTTTTTTTTAATTCTTCTTTTTAGGATAAAATTTTTTTTCGTTTAACTAAAAATTTAAGTAATTCATATTTAAATGCTAATTTATCTTTTAAGTTAAATATTCAACAATATGGCTGAAAATTTATGTAATTAGTTAAAAATTACTTTTTCATCACAAATTTAGTCTTTTTGTTACAAAATTAATTTTTTAGGTTTAAAATTTCTCTTTTTGCTGAAAATAGACTTTTTGAACTAAAAATTTTTCAATTACAATTTAAGCTAAAACTTTCTCTTTTTTAGTTGAAAAATCATTGTTTTTGGTTGAAAATTTATTTTTTTGGTTAAAAATTAATTTTTCTAGTGAAAAATTGATGTATCTAATTTTTCGTGAATATTTGTTTTTCTTAGTTGATGATTAATTTATTTTGTTGAAATTTTTTTCTGACAGGACATTAATGTTATTATTTGCAAAAATTCAAAAAATTATTCTTTTCGCAGAAAATTAATATTCTTCTTGGAAAATTCATCTTATAGGTTGAAAATTCCTTTTTTTCTTTAAAAATATTTTTTTCTGATAAAGGTGCAACATTTTAGTTAGAAATTCATCTTTTCAGTTAAAACTGTAATTATTTTGTTAAAAATTAGTCGTTTTTTAATCAGAATTAATTTTTAATATTGAAAATGTAACTATTCCATTTTTTTGGAAGCAATGTATGTTTTTCGTAAAAAATTCAACTATTTCTTTAAAAATTAAACTCATGTTTTTAAAATAAAACAAACTTCTTAGAAATTATCCCTTTTTATTGATAATTTAACTTTTTTTTAAATTTTATTTTT
>JAUELO010467325.1:0-12083 GCA_032357855.1 Amphibolips quercusostensackenii
CAGAAATGGCAATTAGTTTTCCTCGCTTCAAATAAACCTTGGCGCAATTTTCTACCAATTCCTAGAGCTAGTTATAGTTTCTGTTTAGTTTTAGGGAAGCGCAACATATAGTGTCAATAATGTGAGGCAAGAGAGAAGTAGGCTCATGGTGTCGCCCTAAAAGACACCTCATTGAAAGGTGACAGTGTTAGTTGTCACACAATGCTTTCTAGATGAGACAGGAAATCTGGTTTTTCAAAGTGGCATAAATCTCTCTACATACCTCAGATATGCGGATGAACCTTTAAGCTTTCCAAGAGACATATGATAAGTCTACGGGAGGTTGAATTAAAAGCTTTCCGTTTATCAATCCAGGTGATCGATGAGAAGCGCTGGTAGAATGCTGCGTCTTTGCAGACACTTCTATCGATTAGCTGGTTGTTCGTGCATTTCTTGTCACCCCGGTCCGATTGTTCAAACAATCCTATCACTAAGGATAGCTGTGAAGTCTTATACTGTGCCGCATTTCCTACACTCTGCCATCGCGTCGGGTTAAATCCCATTAAGTGCATGTGATACTTCAACTAATTGTGCCCTGGAAGCATCTGAACCACTATCCTTAGGTCTTTCTTGATTAATCCAAGGATTTCCCTGGCTCTGTCCGAGCAGATTGTTATATGACAACTAGCACAATTTTCTTCTATTTTTGTATCAGCACAGCGAAAAAAGGCCCGGATCTCCGACTGAGGACGGTGGCATGGCGACCAAGCGATATTCCTTTTACCTTCCTTGCCGTGCTGACATAGATTCCTGCTTCTGTCAACGCTATTCTTTGGAGCCATATGTATACCAGATGTTTTTCCTGTCATATTTCTTGAATTGGCACTGTACTGGTGTCATTCTGGAGGCTAGGGTGTCTAGTCCCCCAAGTCCATCTCTTTGTTCGAGCCAGGCGGCTCATCGCCTGAGCCGCCCCAGCGGTTATCGGAACAAGTAGGGGTTCTTCATAGAGCATGTATCCTATCGCCGCTGTGGGCGTCGTGTTCATTGCTCCCATCACGCTCCTAAACGCTAGCTTTTAGAATCGCCGCAGCTTATTTCGCATTATTTCAACTTTCACTTGTGGCCACAAAACCATGGACGCGTCTAGGAGCCTTAGTTCACGGACAGTAGAGTAGCGCCATGCAATAATTTTAGGCCTCTAGACGTCAACACGAAGGTACTTCTGTACATCAAAAATTTCATCAAAAACTTCCTACATTGGGTCTCAAGATGTTTCGTTCAGTTGAATTTTCTATCTAGGATTACTCACATGTATTCAACTAAGAGTTTATCAGCTTCTTACCAAGGGACACAGAAAAGTTAATTTTCGACACTGTTCTCTTTCTTTAAAATTACAGGAGAGTCATTTCCGGGTTTCCCGTGAACCCAGAGCTATCGCAACAGAGCTCTACGATACGCAGCGCTGACCTTGTAAAACCCATTAACGTTCCCAGATAAGCCCCTTGACTAGGATTACAAAGTCATCTGTATATCCTTAGTTATAATACCCTTCCTTACTTAGCCTATAAAGGTGGCCGTCCACTACAATGCACTACAGTATAGGTGAAAAGAGCATGCTTTCTATCTAGCTTACCAACTGGCTTGGCAAGCCACATCTTGGAGCCTGCCTACAGCATACCATCCCTGTTTCAGCAAACTGCTCCAATTTAGCCACGGTAGCATGGAACGCACTTTCTACAGAGCAGCTTGCCTAAAAGGCGTGCTGCTCTTTGTGCAGCGGGAAGGCTAGATGCAACTTATCCCTGATATATCTCTCGACCAGCTTCTCTAGCCTCTCCGGAATGAAGGACGTTATACTTATCGACTGGAAGTCTTGGAAAGAAATGGAGCCCTCCTCCCCAGGTTTGAAAATGAAGGCCACTTTTCCATCCTTCTATGCTGGAGGCACGTATTTCAGGGCATTCATTGACTTAAATAGTTCCGTCAGTGGGCAGACGACAAAATCCATGCCCTTCTGTAAGAGCATTGAGCAGACACTATCCGCTTCAAGTGATTTAAAGGGTCAAGAGGGCCCAACGGCTCATTTCACCTTCTTGATATCAACGACCTTGGTGGCATAATTCCAGTCGGCCTTCTTCCTCTCTTGGCCCCAGCCTTCTTCCTCTCGGTCAGTTTGAGTTCGCTGAAAACGTGGAAAGTGGACATTCATCAGGTGATTCAGCGTTGCTTCTTTGAAGCGATCTTTCAGATTTTTCGCCAGAAACTTGTGGAGTCTCGCTGTGTCCGGAATTTTCTCCAGTCTGAAGGCAATTTAGTTATATTTGCTCTCTTGTACAACGCTCTAGTTTTTTTATGGAGTTTTTCCAGGTGAGTATTCCACAATCTTGATCGTTTTCTAGATTTAATTGTACTTTTAGCGCATGGTTCTCATATGATGTAATCAGGGACCTTCGCAGAAAATCTACATCTTGCTCTAACTTTTCTATAGTACTGTAGCTTG
The DNA here is from genome assembly GCA_032357855.1 of Amphibolips quercusostensackenii. Classification (NCBI taxonomy): domain Eukaryota; kingdom Metazoa; phylum Arthropoda; class Insecta; order Hymenoptera; family Cynipidae; genus Amphibolips; species Amphibolips quercusostensackenii. The sequence goes on from JAUELO010467325.1 coordinate 2,483, forward strand.
TGGAGAGTTTCGCAAGCTTGCCTCTGAGTTTCTCTTTATATGAGTCCTACAGTGCATCCCTAGGGTTTCTATTATTTGAAACTGTCGATTTTACTAGGGCTAACCAGAACAAGATATATTTTTGTTCCGAAAAAGGCTCCTCATCAGAGACTCTCTATCCCACTATCTTGCTCCTTAGTTCTTCTGAGCATTGAGTTGAATCGAAAACCTTACTCCTATTTTTATTCTGAAATGTAGGAGTATCACCACGATTAAGAATCTCCATCTATGTACTCGCTATGTATTTATTTAAATCTGATCCTCTGCCGTTGGCATTTGTGGTCCTTCAGACTGTATGGTGGCAGTTTGCGTCACAAACCAACAGCAGAGGAATCCTGTTCTCCTATAAGAGCTGAACTTGTTCCCTTACCTCTCAAGGAGGTAGGGGAACCTTAGCATCACCAGGGAAATAAGTCAAAGCGATAAACACCTCTAGCCTTTATCCACCTCTGCCTCTAAATATCACCTTAATAACTGTGAGGTCCCTGGAGCAGAGCCCTGTCCGCACCACTAACATACGCCTGGTTAAAACCGCCGAGGCGCCTTTGCTGTAGTGCAAATTAATCTGCATCATGGAGATTCCCGTCTCAGCCCGTAATAGTCTAATTCATCTTAATAGTCTCTGGATGCTTCTGGTTCATCTAAAGACCCCAGATGGGTTACCTGGAAGGTACCCGCCCCTAGATAGGTTTGGTAGTCTAGAGCCGCGAAGGTCCTGATTGAAAACCTGGAATCAGTACGGTCGCTCTGCGGTATCTCTGGATACACTTCCTTTCCTTGAACTCCAGATTTAGTCCCTCCTCGAGCCTAAACGCTGAATTTCTCTACACTAAAACGATTTGAAATTTTTGCAAATTCTTTGAAACCCCTAAAATCTCTTGAAATCTTATGGAATCTCTTTAAATCCTCTCAAATTTCCGAAAACCCTTTGAAATCTCTTTTTATCCTACAAAATTCGTAAAAATACTTTCCTGTGACATAAAATCCCTTGAAATCTCGTGATCTATATTGAAATATTTTGAAGCCTCTTGAAATCGTTTAAAATCCAGTAAAACAGAAGACAGGTAAAAAGGAAGTGAATTTTTGTTGCGGGTAATTTTTAAGTAGATAAAGTTAAATTGTTTTGCATCGAAACCAAACAAGATTCGATAGAGTTGACATGGTAAAAATTTCCCATGTAATGAGTAAATCTTAAGACGTGAAGATAATTTTTGTTGCAGGTAAAGATTACTCTACAATAGCTGTAAAGATTACATTATGTTTTTCTATGAAATCTGGAAATCTGGCAAGACTCTTTAATGTCCCTTAAAACATTGTAAAATCCCTACTTTCAAATATTTTTAAATTGCTTAAAATCTCGTTTACGGTAAAAAAAATTTATATATATTTTTAACGTATTAAGTGAAAAATATAAAAATTTATGTAGGAAGGAAGAACGCGGTCGTACAAATCTTGCAAATCTTTACAATGCCATGTCTTAAAAGCAAACAGAAATGATAAAAAAATAAATATATTTTTACGTAAAGGAGACCATCGACGTGAAGAATTGGATATCTCATTCAAAAAATAATTCTACTTTATTTATTATTATTCTTTTTTACACAATTAAAGTGTATTTATTATTCAGGAAGATTATGCAAATTATTCGGCTTTCTTTTTTTGTATTTCCCAATAATTTGAAACCAAATTTTTCAATATTCTTTTACAAACTTATAAATAGAAAATAATAGAAAATATGAAAATTTAATTCCATATGCTTAGAGCTCGACAAAAAAAAAGTTTTGATTTAAGTTTTTTGGTCTTATTTTGAAAAAAAGTAGACTTAGTTTGAGATGAGAATGTTAAAATTTGACAATACAATAAAATCCCAGTAGGGAAATAAAATTTTCTACTGGGTAATCTCTTGATACATTTTACCTCGACGATCGATAATCACACCAATTGACGGTACTTCAATAATTAAACTAGCTATTATGTAAATACGAACATAAAATTAGGCATGTATAATAATTTAAAATTCTTTATAGATATTGTTTCAGAAAATTCAAGATTTAAAATAAATTTAGCAGAATTTAATAAATGAATTTTGAACGGCATTTTCCTGTAGCTGGTTATTAAAGTATTACATAGATTAGTGAATAAAATTAGGATACGTTAAATAACATTCAACTAGGGCTTGTAAATAATTAAAACTAATCTTTCTTTGAAATATTCTTAAATTTGTTAAGTCTGAGACAGTCTCCAGAAATTGTGTTTGTTAACAGTTTGGAAAATATAAATAAAATCTAATAAAGTACTTTAATTTGATGAACATCTTTTCTATTTTTTTATTTATTCATTATTCAAATAATTTGTTAATTCTTTAAAATGGGTAATTTTCCAATTCGGTAATATTATACCTTTACCTTAAAAATTAATTTTTCAAAATGATATATCATTTGATATTTTCTTGAAAATCTTAAGAAAATTTCTTTATCATCTTATTGAATTCTTTTGAAATCTTATGCAATCTTTTTAAAGATTCTCTAAAAATTAATTTTTCAAAGTAAGGAAAAATATTTTTAGATTTTCCCATGAATATTACAAAATTTGTTATATTATTTGAAAATATTTCAAAATCCTTAAGAAGCCTCAAAATTGTATCTCAAAATCTTCCAGAATATGTATTTTGTTTCAAATTTTTGAAATTTTTCTAAATTTTAAATTATTTTAGAGATATTTTTTCAAACTTCTAAATATCTTTAAAATAATTACAATTTTTTTGATTTTGCAAATTTAAAGAAATTATTTTTGAATCTTTCAGATTCTTCTCAAATTTTGGAAATATTTTGATATCTTTTCAGATGTTTAAACTCTTTTAATATTCTTTTTAAATTAGTTGTTAAAAATAACAGTCATTTAAATTTTTAAGAAAAAGCTTATAAAATTTTTTAATTATTTTTAAACCGATCAAAATACTTGAAAAGTTTTTTAATGTTTTTACAAAATCTTCAAAAATCCGCACTTTGATTCAAATTTCTTGAGATCTTTGCAATTTTTAAATTATTTTTGTAATTTTTTCAAAACTTCTGAATATTTTAAAAATTATACAATTCTTTCAACATTTTTTTTTTAAATCCTGCAAAATCAACAAATTTAATCGTAAATCACTTGGATACACGAATTTTTTTTTAATTTTCTAATCTTGTTATATAGAAAAGAATTTCGCAAAATTTTCTATATTCTGTTTAAAAATTTAAGAAAGTCATTTTAGAAAGTAATCTTAAATGTTTTAAAATCTTTACCAGTTTTCTCTTGAAATTCATTATTTCAGTGAAAAATCATTCTTTTTTGAAATCTTCAAAAATCCACACGCTTTTTTAAATCCTTTGAAATCTTTGTAATCTTTTGAAATAACTTTAAAAACCTTTAATTTCCTTTGAAATTGTGTAAGCTTCTCTATTTTTTGCATCATTTCTTTCAATTTTTTAACATTATTTATTTATATACTGAGTTTCTTATAATGTTTTTTTCCAAAAGCGCGACAAAATTATAAGAAATTTATTATAGGCCAATATTGAGTTTCATATATTATTTTTTAGTAAGAGTATAAGGACTATCAAAAAAGATTTGATAAGAATCATAATTTATAAATTAACCTTCTTTTATAACAAATTACGCAGAATGTTGTATTATATATTAGATATGCTTCTCCCCTCTACTACACTTCCCCTACTTCCAATAATTCCCTTTCCCTATATTCACCTCCAATTCGCTACTGCCCCTCCTTTCACCTTCACTGCTTCCCTACCCCTCATTTCCTATACTCCCCGACCCTTAAGCCTCCTACTTCCCGTCACATCACTGCTCCTAATCCCCCTTCCCTTCCCTTTACTACTTTCTGAAACGTCACTTCCCCTGCTCCTCCCTCACTTCCAATACATATTTTTGTTTATAAATGTGTAAAAAGTTGTATAAGTTTGCAAAAAATTTGTGAGAATAATGTCTGTCTTTTTTATGAGATAATAAATATATTTTCTTTTTTGAAATAAAAATGAAATTGTATTTTTTAGATTATTTTTATTATCCTCTCTTACATACCTTTTGCATATTTATATATAGAAAACACATCCTTACTAACTATCCCCTATCGTCTGCAGCCGGATTTTTAATTGAAGCGCCCGCATTTGCTTGGACATTTGTCCAAGGGAGAGGAAAACTGCAGAAAACCTTTCCCGAACGCAACCGGAGACCGTCAATTGTGCATATTAGTTTAGACGAAATGGACTTTGAAATATTCGCCAAAGAACATAATATAGAGTTTGGCGAAAAAACATCCAAACGGCCGGTAACGCAGGCAGTAGCGCTTCGGCTTCATAGCAGGAAGGTTGAGTGTACGATTCTCGCCGCCTCCACTTTTTATTTATTAAAATATTTATAAACATAATTTCTTTCAAAATTCTTCCAAAATTACGCAAAGAATACATTTTTTTGTACATTCTTTAAGAAAAACTGACTTTTCTTAACTATATCATGTGTTTTTGTGAAAAAGTGCACAATTTTTCGTTTAAAGAACCTTATTATTACTTCTAATACTTAATGTAATTTTTCGAAAATAAGGAACAATTAATAACATTTACAATTTTTTGCGAAAAACATGATAAAGTTTTTAATAAGTAAGTTTTTTCGCGAAAAAGGCATTAAAAAATTATATTTATAAACATATTAATGAATAACAAAGTGCAGGCAACGATAATCGAAAACGCAACGGAAGTATTTTCCGCATGGTACTTCTTTGCCAAATTATTACACATGTAATGAGATTTCAATAATAAAATGATGGACCAAAATTAAAATTCATAATAGGTGCTCTCCCATGTAAGCGAGAATCACGAACGGTCACCCATCCGAGTGCTGACCGCGCGCGTCTGTACAAAGGAAAATGTGTTTTAGTTTGATATTTTTCTTGTATTTAAAATGAATTTGATTAAAGTGCGCGCTCTTCTCGGTTCATCACAGGGCTTCTGGACCGTTCTCTGCCTGGATTAGCTCTGACTTCTGTTTCGGGTCTGCCTGTACTATAAACTACGTCGTCGAATTCTCTGGTTCTGGACGGCGACTCAGAAGGCGATGGAAAATTTCGTAGGTGTAGTGGCAAAAGTCTGCCAACACCAAGATCTATAGCCTCATTCGGATTCAATAGATCCTGATGATTAGATCGTATATTTTGTTGAATCTGTCTGCCTTCTGTATTAAATATTGGCCGAATTTTATTATTTCTGTCGCGCCATCCAATGATTGTAAGACCAGTTCCTACCAAAAATATAGGAATTCTGGCTGGAGTTGTTGGAGTGGTGCGAAGATTTGCTATATTTTCTGTTGTCCCCGTTACTAAGTGGAACCTATTTAGTCTTTGGCGGCGGCGCGGAGGGCAAACTGAAACATCGGGACAAAGTTTTTAATGTTAAATAATCTTGCGGTTATTCGAGGCGCATGAATATGCCCCAAATTCGATTTAACCTAAGTTTCATTTAAACGAAAATCAAGCAGCCGAACAGCCGTTTGTCATAGTTTTTATATTTTCAAATTTTTAGGTGACATAATCTCTATTTGTCCTAACTTCCAGTTATCATAATTTTTATTATACCGAATCTTTATTTCACATCATTTTCATATTTTCCGTATTTCGACATAACCTAATTAGAGGCGTAGGCTGCGCGCGCTTCAGGAGCCAAAATAGGATGCTGGCGAGAAACGAGCTGATCTTTTGCGCACCTTCATCCCCTACTCTATAGCCGAGGCACCCGTTTTCGTGCACGCGCACCGTGTGCAACTCTCAGTCCAGCGCCCAGCTCGAAATTAGTTGCCTGCCCCAATCTCCTCATTTTTTATGTTTACATATGTTTATTTTTGATGAAAAATGGATTCAGAATAAAAGAAGGGGAATTTCGTAAAAATGAATTTTAAATGCAATTGTTGCGACAAAAGTTTTTCAACGAAGTATACCCTAAAAAGATGCATCAGGGAGATCCATGCTCCAATAGCTCCAATAATTTTATAGAAAACAGACCTAAAATTATGTTTAATGTACTCGTTAGTACTTTTTAAAGAAAGCCGAATCATAAATAAATAAATTCTTAATTTTTTGCAAACCTAAATAATGAAATATCTGTGAAATCTTTCTTTAATTTTAGTTTGCGAAATCTTTTGTGTTCGTTTGAGATCACTGAGATCTTCTTAAATGTTTTTCAACTGAGAAAGATTTTTCAGTAAAGAAAGAAAAATTTGAACCGAATTTCTAAATTTTTTAGCTAAAAGGCATATTTTCTAGAAAAACAGTACAAATTTTAACCTGAAAATATTAATTTTTAAACATTTTCACCATATATTTAAATTTTCAACCAAAAGTCAGGAATCTTCAACAAAGAAACATTTTTCAGTCAAGAAAGAAAATAAATTTCTACCAAATTACTGAATTTTCAAGCTGAAGCAAATTTGATAAGAAAGCAGTCAAATTTTCAATCCAAAGATATGAATTTTAAACACAAAAACTAATTTCCGAACAAAATTATTGAATTTTCTGGCAAAGTAGACAAATTTTCAACTAAAGAAGATTTTTCGACACAAAAAGACGAAATTATTACAAAGCAGTTGAATTTGTAACAAAAAAGTTAATTTTCAACCAAAAAGAATGGTTTTTAAACAAAGTAATTAAGTTTTCAACAAAATAGTTGAATTTCCAAACTAAAATTAAAATTGTGTTAAAAAACAGTGGAGTTTTCAACCCAAATATATGAATCTTCTTCTGTAAATCTTTATGAAATCTTTAAAATATTTATAAAATCTTTCTTTTATCTTTGTTTGTGAAATATTTTTTATTTGTTTGAAATCATTAAAATCTTTCGAAATCTTCTAAAATTAGTTGGAACCTTTTGAAATCGTTTAAAATCATTACAATGTTTTGAAAATTTTGAAATTCTTAAAATCTTTTGAAATCCTTATATATTTTAAAAAATATTTGTGAAATCTTTCTGAAGACTTTTGTATTCGTTTAAAGGCACATGAATATTTAAAATCTTTGTTCTATCTTATTAAATCTTCAAAAAAAATTGAAATCGTTTAAAATCTTTGATATATTTTGAAAGTTTTAAAATCTTTGTGAAATCTTTAACATCTGAGGTACGCGTCTTTTTCAAATCTTGGAAAACCGTAAAATCTTTATGAAATGTTCGAAATATTTAGGGAATTGTTTTTAAAACTTTCATATCTCTTAAAATGTTTTGAAACCTTTTAAAATCGTTTCAAATCTTTGAAGTTTTATAAAATCTTCAACATCTGGTGTACAGAACCCTTTTTTAATTCCTTGAAGTCCTTTAAATCTTTAAAGTTTCAAAATTCTTGTTGAATCTTTACAAATATTTTGTAACTTTTTCAAATCTGATGTACACTCAAAAAACGAGGAGTCAACCCTTCAAAAAATCCGTTGTATGGCCATAACTCATTCAAATTTTTATGTTTATAACCTCTCTCACGTAGCGCGTCATAAAGCGACACGAGCCGGCAACTAATTTCAAGCTGGAAGCTGCGTGCGCACACGGGTATTTGGACTTAGGCTAAAGAGTAGGGGGTGAACGTGTGCAAAAGATTGGCTCGTAGCGTGAACAGATCGTAATTTTTCCGTACCCTCCTCCTATAGCACTTCAGATAACGTATTGTTATAAAAGTAAGTACTTTTGAATGCAAGAAAGACGTGTAAGATGTATTGCATGCTGTGTAATAAGTGACGATTTTGTGAAACATTATTATGACGATTTATAAAAACCTAACCTCTAATTTGATTTTTAAATGATAACAATGTCAAGTAGTTGCTTCGCTTGTAAATCGTCGCGTGGTGGGCTGAAAAAAGGGATGACTTGGAAAAGCGTAATTTATTTTCGCCCAAGGCGGTCAGCATATAATAATATTAAATGAACTTATAGTAATAGAAGTCAGTGCATGAATCTAAACTTTCATTGATTTACTTTAATATCATTCTCCCAGTTAATAATGAAAAGTTTAAAAAAATATTGAAAGCATAATACATATTAAATAAATTTATTAAATATTAAAAACATGCATTTATATTAGCGCATCATTGATAGGATTGACGCGGAACATCCTGTTCTCGGTTTGCCCATTTTTGCGTGCGCAAGCATGTATTTACGCGCGCGCAATTTAAAAGTAGAAAAATTTTTCTACGTAAAATAAAACTGAATAAGATAATTAAATAAGACATTTTCTGCAAACTACACACTTACGTCTTTTTTCTAAATATAGAAATATGTTATTTATATAAATTAATGTATTTCCTTTAGTTTTTTGGAGATTCAGATTATATAGCACGTAATTTAAATATTAATATTGCCACGATAGAAAGATTTTATTATTTTTAGTGATAAATTCTGACGTGATAATCATAAATCAGACTCGGGGTAAGTGTGATATCTGTTTATTGTTGTCCTTTTGCATTGTAAAATATGAAAATCACCAACTGTTTTTACTGGATCTTATTGATATTAAGTTATTCATTATTAATTTTTATTTTTAACATAATATTTTTGGCTAATCTCAAAATAATAACAACTTATAATAATTATTTCGTTCTGCCAGAATACGGCAATACTATACATACACCGAACAAGTGAACTGCTGATGTTTATCACTATGGACTAATGTAATATGCCTTTGCAAATTAAATCTTTGTGTAAATTTTCACTAACAAAATGTACAACTAAACTTACTTATTTACTTAACATTTTTTTTTACTTTAAACTTTCATGTTTAATAATGATAATAATTTTATAAGAAGAAAAATTTAAACATCTTCAAATCAGATTGATGCATAAAATAGGCATGTTTATAAACAAAAACGACAAGAAAGGTGTTTATGATTTTTTTCTAAAGTGTATCTAGAAATTGTATTCCACATATTTGTGACAAACATGCAAAACATGTGCGCGAAATACAAAAAAAGTGAAGTTATTTGACTCTAGTCAATTTTTTTCCTTTCTCTGAAAAATAAAAATTTTTAGTACGATTAGCCCAGATTGTCGAATCGGCTATTTATCCTGAAATTTCCTGATTAACTGATGATTCATGTTTCACTTGATTGTAATTCAAGTCTTTCTAGCGTGACAATATTAATATTTAAATTACGTGCTATGTAATCTGAATCTCCAAAAAACTGAAATAAATACATTAATTTATATAAATAACATATTTCTATCAATAGAAAAAATACGTTAATGAGTATTTTGCAGAAAATTACTTATTTAATTATCTCATTTAGTTTTATTTCACGTAGAGCAATTTCTCTACTTTTGAATCCTGCGCGCGCAAAAATGGGCGGTCCAAGAGCAGGATTTTCCGTATCATTGATCCGGTCGTCTGACAACGACATTAATCAAGTCATGTAATGTAAAGAAAACAGTAGGTAAGAAAAGTGAGATTACAGGAACACAAGTATATACACTTTAGGGACGCCTCATCAAAGATATTTTGGCCTCATAGTTTCTTTCATCTACACATTGATGAAAAAAGCTTA
>JAUELO010467342.1:0-12082 GCA_032357855.1 Amphibolips quercusostensackenii
TATACACATGTATGTATGTATATCAAAACATCTATATATTTCTAATTGATCTATAACTCATATCTAAAAAATTATGCAGAGTTCGCGTGCGGGAAATAAAGGAAATTTTTGTGATATATGTAAGTTTGAATGAATATAGGTCAAATTCACAAACAGCGACAATGTGTATTTAGAAAATTTAACAAATGAAATATTGCATAGGTATTAAACTTAAAAAATTAAAATCGAATCGTAAAACGATCTGCGGATTATAATATGGTAAAAACCAAGAACTTTTTTCATGAAAATAAATTCAAAATCCTACTTCAACATATAAAAGAATAATTTATAGAAAGGATTTTAAGTTAAAAATCCATTAAAATCTCCTTCAATTATCAGTGTCTAAAACTTGAGTAACATTTACACAGTAAAGAAAAGGCTTTCTTTTGTTGCAGAGCATTTTGACCGATTTCTAGGTCATTTATCAGACTAAACAAAATGGCCGCCAAATTTTAGAGTTGATGTCCTATCGACATAACCTATAACTGTAGCCTAAGCGCATGCAAGTGAAAACTACATTATAAAGGTGGTATATTCTAAAATCAGGCTTAGTTAATGTTTTAATTTTTCAAGCACACTGCAAGCTCGGAAGCCATAAAAGGCTCGCATATGAGCTTGATACATGATCCAAAATCAGATCAATGGTCTTGACTTCAGTAGTATTTTTTTCGCATATCAAAATGATATCGATTTTGGTATTATTTTTAACATTTTTTTATGTGTATTGTTGAAAAGTGCCTTAATTTCCCTGATTAGGAAGGGGGAGAGTATTGAATCGCCCCCACCCCTCCTTCAGAATCGAATAATTAAACTCAGCAATTTGTTTTAATTTTTTCACAAATTAACCTGAAATCTTTGTGAAATAGTTTATGTATTCGTGAAATTTTTTTTGACTATCCAAACTCTTTGTGAAACAATTCAAGTATTTGTGTAATCGTTCAAATCTATACATAATCTTCGCGAAATATTTGGAATCTTTAAAATCTTTGTGAAGCCTTTCTGATATCTTTGGGAATCTTTCTAAAATATTAAAAATATTTTTGACAGATTTGATAATATTTTTGATAATATTTAGAGTATTAAAGTCCTCATGAAATCTTTTTAATCTATCCGAAATCTCTGCAAAATATTTGTGACATTTTTCAAATTTAAAGAAAGTCGTTGAAATTTTGGTACAATTTTTTGAACCTTTGCGAAATATTTTAAATATTTTTGAGTTATCTGTTAATATTTGTTAAACTATTAATATCTTAAGGAAACCATTAAAATCTTTGTGCACTCTTTAAATGTATCTAAAATTTTATAAAATATTTTTAATATATTCAAAATCGTTCAGAAATATTTACTATCTTTGTAAGAAAATATTCACCAAATATTTGAAATATTTGGTTATATTTGTGAAATTATTAAAATCATTGAAGTCCTTGTGAAATCTTGTTAATCTGTCCGAAATCTTTAAAGTCTTTACGAAATCTTTAAAAATCATTGAAATCTTCGTATAATCTTTTAAAACTATTTGAAATCCTTGAGAAATATTAAAAATCTTTGTAAAATCTTTCAAATCTCCCGTGAATCATTAAAATTGTTCTGAAATCTTTTCTGTAATCTTCAAAAATCTTAGCGATATATTTAAAATATTTTTAAAATATCTGATAATATGTGTGAGAATATTGAAATTTTTGTGAAATCTTTTGAAAGTCATTGAAATCCTTGTGCACTCTTTAAAATCTGAGTTGAAATCTATCCGAAAGTTTTGTGAAATAATTAAAACCTTTGTGAAGTCTGTTGCAATCGATTGAAATACTTTGCGAAATATTTGTAAAATTTTTTTCATTTCTGGGAAACCATTAAAATCTTTGTGCACCCTACGAATTCTATATAAAAACTTTGCAAAATATTTTAAATCTTTATAAAATCTCAGAAAATCGTTAAAATCTTTGTTTAATCTTTTGAAATCAATGAAAATTTTTGCGAAATATTTTAGATTTTTTAAATGTTTCAAAAATATTTTATAATATTTGTGAAATTATTCAAATCTTTGTGAAAACTTTGAGAAATCATTGTAATCTTTGTAAAATCTTTCTGAAATTAATAAAAATTTCTGCAAACCTTTGTAAAATCTTTTAAAAATCATTGAAATCTTTGTGAAATCTTTTAAATCTATCCAAAATGTTTGCTAAATATTTGAATACTTTGTGAAATCTTTGAAATTTTGGTGAAATCTTAAAAATCGTCGAGTAATCTTATGATATATATTTGAAAATCCTTTCAAGATATTTGAAATATTTAGTAATATGTGTAAAATTATTTGAATCATTGAAGTCTTTGTGAAATCTTTTTGATCTATTCAAAATCTTTGCTAAACATTCGAAATCTCTGGCAAATCATTGAGATGTTTGTGTGCTTTTTAAAATTTTTTAAAAACCTTTGTGAAATAATTAACGTACTTTTAAAATCTTTAAAGTCTATCAGAAATCTTTGCAAAATATTTGTAAAATGTTTGAAATCTTTGGGAAAACGTTTAAATTTTTTTGAAATTTTTCTGATATCTATGGAAATCTTTGCGAAAAATTGAAAATATTTGAAAAGTATTGAAAAATGTTTCAGAAATTTGTAAAATGTTTGAAAAATCATTAAAGACTTTGTGGAATCTTATAAGTCTATCACAAATCCATGCTAAATATTTGAAATCTTTCTGATATCTTTGCAAAATTGTAGAAACCTTTGTGCTCTGTTCGAAATCTATGTGAAATATTTGCAAAATATTTAAAATCTTTTTGTCATCTTTGGAAAATTATTAAAATCTTTGTGCGATGTTTGAAATATATCGGAAATGTTTGCAAAACCTTTAAAATTGTTGTAAAATCTATGGAAAATTGTTAAAATTTGTGTGCAATCTTTGGAATCTACTTGAAATCTTTAACAAAAATTTTAAATCTTTGTGAAATTATTAAAGTATTTGTGAAATCTTAAAAACTTATCCGAATTATCTGCAAAATAATTAAAGTATTCATGAAATCTTTGAAATCTATTCGAAATCTTTGCAAAGTATTTAAAATCTTTTTAATCTTAAAAAACTTATGGAATTTTTTTAAAAATCATTCTGATATCTTTAGAAATCTTCTCAAAATATTCTTGAAATATTTTGTGATATTTGTGAAATTATTTAATTCGCTAAAGTCTTCATGAAATCTTTTAAATCTATCCAAAATCCTTGCGAAATATCTGTGAAATCTTTGAAATATTGAAGAAAATTATTGAAATCTTTGTGAAATTTGTCTGATATATTCAGAAATCTTTTTAAAATTTTTGCAATTCTTCTGAAATATTTTGTAATATTCGTAAAATTATTCAAATAATAAAAGTTTTCATGAAATCTTTTAAATCCGTATGAAGGATTTGCAAAATATTGGTAACATCTTTTAAATATCGAGAACATCATTGAAATCTTTTTAAAATCTTTTTGATATTCTCAAAAATCTTTTTGAAATATTTGAAATATTTTTTGAATTATCTGATAATATTTGTTAAGTTACTGAAATCTTTGGAAAATCATTAAAATCTTTATTCACCCTTTGAAATCTATCGGAAATTTTCATGAAATATTTTTAATCCACCTGAAATTTTTCCTTAATATTTAAAGTCTTTGGGAAATCATAAAAATCTTTGTGCAATCTTTCCAATTTTTTTAAAAATCTTTGTGGAATAATTGAGCTATTAATGAAATCTTCTGAATCTTTCCAAAATCTTTGCGAAATAAGTGTAAAATTTTTGAAATCATTGAAAAATCGTTCAAACCTTTGTAAAATCTTTCTGATATCTTCGGAAATCTTTGCAAAATATTAAAAACATGTTTTAAATATTTGGTGACGTTAGAGAAAATTCAAAAATCTTTGAAAAATTATTGAAGTCTTTCTAAAATATCATTAATATATTCCAAATCTGTGCCAGGTATTTGAAATCTTTGCGAATTTTGGTGCAATCCTTTAAATTTATCGGAATTCTTTGCAAAACCTTTAAAAGTTTTGTGAAATTTTTGGGAAATTGTTAACATTTTTGTGCGATCTTCGCAATCTAAAATCTAAACAAATAATTTTCAATCTGTGTGAAACATTGAAGTATTTGTAAAATCTTTTCAACATATCCAAATCATTTGTAAAATAATTGAAGTATTTATAAAATTTTAAAGTCTACCGAAATCTTTGCAGAATATTTGAAATCTTCTAAATCTTGAAAAACACATCAACATTTTTTTAGAATCTTTCTGATATCTTTGCAAATCTTTACAAAATATTTTAAATATTTTTGAAATATTTTGTAATATTTGTAAAATTATTAAAATCATTAAAGTCCTTAGGAAATCTTGTTAATCTATCAAAAATCTTTTAAATCTTCACCAAATTTTTGGGAAATTACTGAATTCTTTGTATAATCTTTAAAAACTATCTGAAATCATTGCGAAATGTTTGCAAAGCTTTGCGACGTAATAAAAATATTTTTATAATATCTAATAATATTTGTGAAATTATTGAAATCTTTGAAAATTCATTGAAATCCTTGCGCACTCTTTGAAATCCGAGTGAAAATCTATCCGAAAGTTTTGTGTAATAATTGAAATCTTCGTGAATTCTCTTGAATCGATTCAGATACTTTGCGAAATATTTTTGAATTTTTTTCAATCTTTGGGAATTCATTGAAATCTTTGTGCACTGTTCGAAATCTATATGAAATCCTTGCAAAATATTTGAAATCTTTGTGAAGTCTTGAAATCTTCGTGAGTTCTTTCTAAAATTAATGGGGATCTTTGCGAAATATTTTTAATATTTGAAATATTCTGAAAACATTTCATAATATTTGTGAAATTATTTAAATCTTTGTGAAATCTTTGAGAAATCATTGCAATCTTTGTGAAATCTTTTTTAAATCAATGAAAATCTTTGCGAAATCTTTTAAGTATTTCAAATATTTTATAATATTTTTGAAATTATTTGAATATTTGCGTAATCTTCAAAAAAATCATTAAAGCCTTTGTAACATCTTTTAAATTTATGCGAAATCTTTGCTAAATATTTGAATACTTTGTGAAATCTTTAAAATTTTTGTGAAATTTTTTTAATCTTCTAGAAATCTTACTAATATATATATATATATATAAATTTAAAGTATTTGGTAATATTTGTACAATTATAAAAAAATTGAAGTCTTCGTGAAATCTTTTAAATCTATTCAAAATCTTTGCCTAATATTTTTAATCTTTGTGAATTCTTTCTGAAATCTTTGCCCCCACTCAAAAAAGAGGCTCCGCCGCTTCTGTACTCTATAGTATGTATTTAAAGTAGGCGTAGTACCAGTTACATGCAGTTAAATAAAGGAGCGAGTCAGATTTGTCTCAATTCAAATCAAAAATAAATGGTTCCCTCCTATACTCAGTTAAAACACTGATCGCTGGCTCATTAATGGTGCACCGCTGATGAAGATCCTGGCGTAAGTTCAAGTGGCGTAAGTTCACGAAGCGCGCGCAATCCAAGCCCAAAAATATTTACTGCAACAAGCTTTGAATTCCTCAAAATAGTATCGTGGTCTTCGAGTAGCATGTCTTCATCTCGGTGACCTGATTTAGTAAGAAAAAATAGTCATTGATTAATTAAAAAAATAAAATTATCCTTACCTCAGAACTTCTAAGTTGTGAGTTTACTAAAATTTGACCAACAAATTAAGTAAATTCGCAATTTTTTCTATTCTCTAAAATTTTTTATTATTTCTTGAAAATTATATACATTAAAAATGCTCTCCATTTTATAAGTAAGAAATATTTTCAATTACCAGCTTTATTAACTTCATATAATTTATACCAGTAGGTCCCATATGGTCGTCGTGCGGCTATTGAACTAGGAACTTGATCACGCATGATCTGATCACCAGCCACAAATCTTTGCTGGCTTTGATTGCTCGCTGTAGGAAAAAAATAGTTTTTGATTATTGTAAAGTAGCTTTGTTTAAATTAAGTTAATTCTTTATGGTAAGAGAGTAGGTTTACGATTTTTTTATAATAATCAGTAAATAAACAAAAAACGAGATATATATATATATATATATATATATATATATATACTTGGTTAGCTGTTTTTCAAAAATTTTTAAAACCCCTACCCTAAGATACCGTACTTTGATTACCTAGCAGCTCCGGAGGAGAGGGGGGATCGATACATTTTGTTACGATTTGTTACGAAAAAGGGGAGGGGGTCTTTTACTCTTGTACGAAATTTTTAAAAATTCGCAAAAACTTTCTTCTGAAGATTATCTTTCCAGTTATAAATTTATGAATTGGTTAAAAATTTAACAATTTTCTCAAAAAGACTTTTTTTTTGCAAATTTACCTGTTTCGTTAAAAATTCGTCTTTTTGGGTTAAACATTTAACCCTTTTTGTAGAACATTAACCGTTTGTCTAAAATATATATTTGGTTGCTGATAAGTCAAATGAAATCTTTTTTAGATGAAAAATATTTTTTCTGAAAATTTGTCTTTTTAATTTGAATATTCACCATTTATAGTTGAATTTTTCTTTTCCTTGTACAAAAATGCAACTGTTTGATTAAAAATTCAGCAAGCTTGTTAAAAAGTCATTCTTTATGGTTACAAATTCGACTATTTAGCAGAAAAATAACTTACTGTTTACAATTCTTAGTTTGGTGTTGGGAAGTGAACTAGAATCTTTTTTGGGTGAAAATCTAACTCATTTGTTGATGTTTTTTCTCAATTCATCGATTTTAAAGAAATTTCATCTTTCTTAAATGAAAATGCAACTGTTTGGTTGAAAATTTAATTCTTTTTCTTATATTTGTCTTTCTGATTTCAAAATTCACTTGCTTGAGTAAAAATTACATCTTTCTTCGGTAAAAATGCAACTGTTAGGTTAAAAACTAAACAATTTTGTTGAAAAGTCATACCATTGGTTAAAAATCCTGCTGTTTTATTAAAAATTTTACTATTTCGTAGAAAATTAACTTTTTGATTACATTTAATATTTTGATGTTAAAAAGAGAACTGAAACCTTTTCGGAATGAAAATACAACTATTTAAAAAATTTTTTTTTTAATTAAAAATTCATCTGTTTTAAGAGAAATTTCGTCTTTTTTTGTTAAAAATGCAACTGTTCGGTAGAAAATCAAACTATTTTGTTAAGAAATCATACTTTTAATTGGAAATTCTACTGTTATGCTGAAAATATAACTATTTTGTAGAAATTTACTTTTTTTTTGAAATTCATATTTAGGTGTTGAAAAACCTACTGAAATATTTTCTGGATGAAAGTTTAACTTTAAAAAAAGTTTTTCGTTTTCTATAAAAAATTCATTTTTTGGATTGAAAATTCAAATTTTTTCGTAGAAACTTATTTTTTGCTTAAAAATTCATATTTTGATCTTGAAAAGTCAACTAGAATCTTTTTTGGATAAAAATTAAACTAATTTTTTTTTTAAATTTCTTTTTTTTTTAATAAAAATTCATCTGTTTTGAAATAAATTTAATCTTTTGGGATGAAAATGCAACTATGGGGTAGAGAGTTCAACCATTTTGTTGAAAAGTCATCCTTTTTAGGAAAAAATTCGTCTTTTTGGATTGAAAATTCAATTTTTTCAAAAATGATTCTTTTTTGCTTGGGTATTTAACTATTTTGTTTATATTATTATATTATTTGTATTTTGAGTTGAAATTTTATTTTTTTTGGGTTGAAAGTTAAACTATTTTGTTTAATAATAATACTTTTAAATTAAAAATTCAACTATTTGGCTATTAGTCAAACAACACTATTAAAAACTTATTTTTTTGATTAAGGGCTAATTAATGACTTTGCTTGAAAATTCAACTGTGTAGTTGAAAAGTCTTTTTTTGTTTTGTTTAAAATTAATTTCTTAACTGAAAATGTAACTTTTCCATTTTTTTAAAGATTTATTTCTTTGAGTTGAAAATTCTCTTTATTTGGCAGAAGAAAATATTTTTGGTTTGAAAATTCATGTTTGTTAGGTAAAAATGCAGCAGTTTCGTGGAAAAATATTTTTTCGATGAAGTAATATTTTTTGTTTGAAAATTCAATTTTTGTAGAGAAAATTCGTCTTTTGGCTCAAACGTCTAACAAATTGGATTAAATTTTCTTTCTTAAGTGAAAAATCTTTATTTGTTGGAAATTCGTCTTTTTGGTTTTAAACTCTTACTTTTTCGTAAAAATTTCATCTTCTTTGATTGAAATATAAACTACGACACTTTTTGTTGAAAATCTAACTCTTTAGGTTGGAAATTCAAATATTATGTTAAAAATTTAATTATTTTGTTTAAACTTCAAATATTTTGTTGAAAGGCCATCTTTTGTAGTAGAAAAGGCATTGTTTTTTTTAAATAAGTTAATAAATTTGTCAATTTTAAATTTTTATCTTAAATAATATTTCATTTCGTTTATGAAACATTCTATGTTCGACGTATTTTAAGCTTTAAATGCTGGTATTTGAATATTAATCATCAAGGAAAATGAAAAATTATTTAGAGAAAAATCAGGGTATTTGAAAATGAAGTTCTCGGACAGCCTGACTAATTCTTCTAGCAATAACTAGTGGAGAATTTTTGGAAACTAAAATTGACGTACGGAAACAGGGGGGGGGGGGGTTGTAGAAATATTTTGTTACCTAAGTAAGATAGCGTGATATTTTCTTGGAACACCCTGCTGAATTTATTTATCCATCGAAGGACTTACAGTTTACATTTTTAGGTAAATATTCATTCATTTTATTTCAAAATTTAATTAGTTGATGAAATGCTTGCTGGATTATTCATTATAATAAAAGGTTATATTTCAGGTTTCAATCGTATGCAAAACTATGGATCTTGACGCTTCGTAGTTTTTTGCACACAATTGAAACCCGAAACACGTTGTTTTATTAAAATTTAATTACTTTTTATTAGATTTGAAACACTGTTGAAATGTTATCATTTTTGTTCGACATTACTTTTCTCTTGAGATTGATTATTTTAGTAAATAATTTATTTTTTGTTTAAAAATTATATTATTTCGCCTTAAATTTATATATTTGATTAAGAATTCGTCTTTTTTAGCAGAAAATTTTAGTTCAAAATTCATTTATTCAATTAAAAAGTACAGCACAATGCTTAATTTGTTTTCCTTCAACATATATTATTATTTAAACTAACTACTTCTTTAAAAAATTTTACTTATTGGTAGAGAAATAATCCTTTTGTTAAAAAAGCAATTAAAAAATGTATATATTTTATTAAAAATGCGTCCTTTTTATTGAAAAAATAATTTTTTCAGCAAAATATTTTTAATTGGAATTGATAATTGTCAGTAAGATTTATTAATTTAACAGTTGAGTTGAAAATTGTACGGTTTTATTGAAAATAAATTCTTCTGTTGGAACTTTATATTTTTGGGTTAAAGATTTAACAGTCTTGTAGAAAATTTGCTTTCTGGTTCAAAAATGTAACAATTTTGTAGGAAATTAAACCGTATCAAAAAAAATTTGTTTTTTTAAAATAAATTTTCCAAATAGAAGTTTAACTATTGGGTCAGAACTTATGAAATCACTACGAGAAAAATGACTATTTTTATTTATTTTTTAAATGTTGATAATTCGGTGCTATTTGACTATCAAAATGCATTGACCAAATGAAAAGTTAATTTTTGCTTTGTTTAAAGTTTTTATAAAATTAAATTTTTTTACTTGCATAAAAAAACTTCCCGCTCTTTAAGAAGTAAACCGATCCTAATAAAATTTTGTCATGTGAAAGTTAATTTAAAGAATTTAAGTTTATCATAGAAGAATCCTCAAACAAATTATTTTTTTATAATCATTTATCAAACTGCTTATAAGCAAATGAAATTGAATCGTGTGCTGGGCCTTTGAAAAATAAAAAAAAATATATTACAATAAAAGCCTGAAAAATCTGAATCCATTGAAAAGAGTTGGATGCCGCAATTAGTTTAGAAATTATGGCAAAAGAATGCTGCGAAAAAAAAGTACCCGTGGACAAACCAATTTTCAGCGTACACTATTCATCCTATTTAAACGTTTTTCTTTAAGTCAAAGGTTTTTGAAGTTTGAAAAAATGTTATGCTATCCACTTTGTTTTGAATTTGAACAACACAAATTTGTTTTTAACCAACAAATTAAAATTTTTTTCTTCAACTTTTTTCAGTTGTAGTTTTCTTAAGGACATTCACATTGATCAAAGAAGATCTTAAAACAGTATTACAACTAAAAAGTTATAATTTTTAATTGTTTAGAACAATTTCCAAAAATTGTTGTAGTTTTATGAACAAATTAATATAGAAAAGTCATTTTTCTAAATTGGCAATGTTTATCTCATTGAAGTTAATAGATTTTATGTAAAATGTAAGAGATATGTATGTCCCGTTACCACTTATTAATGATAGATACATTTAGAAAATTGTTTAAATAATTTTTATAACAAAATTTATAGTTTGGCGATTATGTAATAAATAGGCTCAATTTTTGTTCACGGAATCAACTAGGGATGTCTTTTTGATGACTTTTTACTATGATGCTTTGCAAACTGACAAATAAAATTGTACATAATTCCGCAAGAAAAGTTTAGCCCGTACATTAAAAAATAGTCGCAATGCACATTTTTTTATAGCAACTGTTGAAATAATGAATAATTAATGTCAATTTGCAAAGTATCGTA
This sequence comes from Amphibolips quercusostensackenii, assembly GCA_032357855.1. NCBI lineage: Eukaryota > Metazoa > Arthropoda > Insecta > Hymenoptera > Cynipidae > Amphibolips > Amphibolips quercusostensackenii. The sequence goes on from JAUELO010467342.1 coordinate 10,754, forward strand.
GTAAAGAGTTTTGGGAAAGGTATATCAAGTTGATACCGTAAACAAAATTTGAGCCTATTAATTGAACAGTCGTTAAACTGTGAATTTGTTCATAAAAATTGTTTAAACAATTGCCAAAAAGCATCTTTCTTTAATGAATGGAAATGGAACATTTATTTCTTTTACATTTTATATTAAATATATTAATTTCAATGAGCTAAACATTGCCCATCACAAAAAAAAACTTTTCTTTATTAATTTGTTTGTAAGATTTAATAACATTTTTTAACTCTCACCAAATAGACATTATTTGCATATAGTTGTAACTGTTTTAAAATCTTGTTTAATCAATCTGAACGTCTTAAAAGAAATGGCACTTTGGAACAATTACACAAAAAATATTCAACTTTGTTGCTAAATAACAAATTTGTAAACAATTAAAAAATAAACTCAACAACACAAATGTTTTCAAAATTCAAAAAGATTTGTTTTGAAAAAACAAACTTTTAAACCGAGGATGAGGTATACGCAAAAAATGAATTTGTCCACTGGTATTTGTTTTGACCCACTGTGCGTGCGGTGCGTGTCAAAGCATCGTGTCGCGCATCATTCTTTTTGTCATAATTTCTACTTTAATTGTGGCTTCCAAATTTTTTTGATGGATTTAGATTTCTCTGAGCTTCATTGTCTTATTGAATTTTTTTTGTTTTTCAAGGGCCGAGAACACGATAAGATATCCATTGTTTTTAAACAATTTATTAAATAATTAATTAAATGATTCTCAAAATAATTTTTTGAAAATCCTTCTATAACAAAATCAGTTTCATTAAATTACTGTCATTTGCATAAATTTAATCAGGATCGGTTTATTTGTTTAAGAACGGCAAGGTTTTGTTATAAAAGTAACAGAAAATTTTATTTTATAAGAACTTTTACAAACAAATATAAAAAATTTTTAATTTGCTTAAGTTATTATTATGGTCAAATATAACCGAATTATCTACATTCCAATAAAAATTAAAGATAGTCTTTTTTTCGTGGCAGTTTTACTTTGCGTAATTTTCGCATGGCCCTCAAGTTTAAAAAAATACATTCAAGTTGTTTTTTGGCATCGGAAATTTGCATGCTTAGAGATAAAACATTATAAATTAAGTGAGATTTGAAATCTGCAAACCGTTTCAGATTAGGCTAGTGTTTTTAGCTTAAACTTATTTATTTAAGTATAAAAAACTTATGTTTAAAATTATTGCTGATTCTGAACCAATCTACACACATCACTGTTAAAAATAGTAGTAAATTTAAAATACCAATGTATGTTTATAATCATATATTAAGCATATGTAAGCGTAT
>JAUELO010467380.1:0-21770 GCA_032357855.1 Amphibolips quercusostensackenii
ACTGTTAATTGATTCGAGTTCGTCTAACGGCACAAAACAGTCGTGCAAGCGCCCCAAGTATTCGGACGGGCACCCCAATGAGTCGGTTGGTTACCCCAATACCTTATGCGCTGGCTGTTTGGGAGAAGCAACTGAATTGTTGGGGTGATCGCACGACTCAGCTGGGCAAGCGCACCAATCATTTGTATGAAAAATAAAAAAGGGAAGCCACCCGATTAGTTGGGGTACAAACTCAAACTGCACGGGAATTCTTCGCTCGGTGTAGGTAATTCTTAGACGTTTTTCATTTTTAAATGTATCCTAAATTTGTTAAAATTCACCTCAAATTCTCATATATTTAATTAAATTCTTCTTATTGTATAGAAATGTTTTAAATACAAGCTGCCACAATTTATATAGTGAAAATAAAAATATTGGTAAAAGCAATAAAATTTATTATCATGAAAAAGACCTATGAACTATATTTCACGTAGAAAGAAAAAATTCTACTGTTCAGAAAAAATTTCATGAATTTAGTTCATTATCAATCATTGTTCTTTCCAACCTGATTGGTTTTGCATTATTTATTCTCCTACCAGGTCTCCTGCCGATTTATCTCTTGGTGTCAGGTCCAGGTCTCCTACTTCCAGATGCATGGCTTTACCTACCAGGCTTCCTTCTTCTGACGGATCTGGATATGGACTTGACCAACTTAAATTTATTCGGCTTACTTCCATTAAAAATCAGAACCTGGTATTTGAATTTAGAAAATACACTTTTCCTGCGGATAAGCCACTTTTATTATTTCAAGGACGGCATCGCTATGGGCCCATTCCAACCGAAGAACACATTGCTTTATCAACATTTAATGGTGACGTCTTTGCAATATTAGAGAGCACTGATGTTCTTGTTGGAATATATGCATATAATCCTCGCATTGGACAGAAAGGACGAGCAAAAATCAACATGGAAACCGGCACGATTACGCCATTGACCCCAAATGAAATCCAGGAAATTCCAGTAGGCCCCAATCGCAAAATTTTATACAGTTATAGAGTAAGGCGTGTAAACCACAATGAGGGGTGAGTTAATTTTTAAAGGAAACTAGTCATTGTTAAATAACTTTTAAAAAATAATTTTGTAGTCTTTATGTACAAAAAATATTTACTACGCGTATAAATATCGGTAGTCAGAGAAGGCACCCAATCATTAACGTCACTTTCAGTCACTTTTTTTTAGAACCTTAAAGACGTTTAAACCCACCTCAAATTTTACTGGATTTCATTAGATCCTTATCCACCTATTCTATTCACACCAATTTTTTCAATTCCAGTGAAGTTTTTTCAGGGTTGAAAAATTTTGTTCTGTTCACTTGAATTATTTCAAATTTATCTTTATTTCTCATAAATGTCATTAGAGTCTTTTGAATCCTATTAAAATCTGCAAATCTGACCACAATTTTGTAGAAAACAGTGAAATGTTCTGGATTAAAAAAAATATAGTTTGTAGCCAATTTAAATTCACTCTGAAAACTTTTTAATTTTTTTAAGTTTATTTAATTCTACTCACTTAAATGGATTTCAACATTTAATTGTAGTATTTTTTTAATCAGTCACGATTTAAATAGTAAAAATTAAATAATAATCGCAAAAGCAATAAAATTCATTGTTGTCATTAAAGAGACCTATAAGCTATATTTTACGTAGATAAGAAAAAATTACAATGTTAAGAAAAAATTTTATGAAATAAGTTAATGAGCAATCATTTTTGTTACTAAACTGATGGGTTTTTTATTACACATTCTTCTGCCAGGTCTCCTGCCGAGCCATCTCTTCGTGGCAGATCCAGGTCTCCAACTTCCAAATGCAAAGCTCCACTTACCAGGCTTCCTTCTTCTAACGGATCTGGATATGGACTTGACCAACTTCAATTCATTCGGCTTACTTCTATTAAAAATCCGAACCTCGTATTCGAACTTCGAAAATACACTTTTCCTGCGGATAAACCACTTTTATTAGTTCAAGGACGGCATCGCTATGTGCCTATTCCAACCCAAGAACACATTGTGCTATCAACATATGTTAGTGACGTCTTTGCAATATTAGAGAGTACTAACATTCTTGTGGGAATATATATATGTATTTCTCGCACAGGTGTTAAAGCAAGAGCAAAAATCAACATAGAAACCGGCACAATTACCGTTTTAACGCCAGATGAAATCAAAGAAACTCCAGTAGGCCGCCTTCGCCCAATCTCAGAGCATTTTAAAGTACAACATGTAAATCCACGCAATCCGCAAAATTGAAAAATTAAAACTAAAAAAAAATTGTAATGATTCGCAGCCATCATAAAATATTACAAGTAACTTGTAATTACAAATAGTAATGAAAGTCAACGCATTATGATCCCTAAAGCATTAATCTTTCGTTAGTGCCTCAGCCAGTCCTCTTCGAAAAAAAAAAATCTGCTCGCTGCCTAGGGCGCACGCCTGTTGGTTCTCGCATTTTGCGCTCTATAATTAATTTACCTCGCGCTACGCGCTCAATCTTAGTTCGCACAACTTCCAAAATTAAAGGTCAAAGCATCGGCAACTGTAATTAGGTGACTGTGAGTTCTCTTTTGTTTAAGATCCTTTAGTATTAATAAACACTTTTTCATAACGTATCTCGTGCACGCATTCGATTTTGTCCAAGATGCGAAAATTTCTACATTAAATTCAACATTTTTAAACGGAAACAGTTTTATTTTCAAACAAATAGTTAAATTGTCAAACCAAAAAGAGGAATATTTTAGAAGACACTTGAATTTTCAATAAAATAATTAGATTTTTCACGAAATAATTGAATATAAACCAAAATTGTTAAATTTTCAACCATATGGTCGAATTTTTAATCAGAAAAAAAATTAAACCTCAATTGAAAATAGTTTAGATTTTATACAAATAGTTAATTGTTTAAGCCGAATAAAAGGATTTCATAGGAGACTGTTGAATTTCTGAAGAAGTAAGGACATTTTTTCAAATACTTGAATTTCGAACAAAATATTAAAATTTTTAAGTAAGTAGTTGAACTTTCTAACAAAAAGTCAAATTTTTAATAATAAAAAAATGAAGTTGAATCAAAAACAGATGCATTTTCATTTAAATAATTGAACTTTCAAGACAAAAACAAATTTTTTATGAGAGATTTGAATATTCAACAAAATAAATAATTTTTGAGAAAAAAAGCAGAATTTTCTACCATATAGTCCAGTTTAAAAAAAAAGGATTAAACTTGACCCAAAAATACTTGAATTTTCAACCAAATAGGTAAATTTGCAGCCAAACATTTTTTTTTTAAACAGTTGAATTTTCAACCCGAAAAATTAAATTGTTGTCAAAAAGATAAATTTTCAGCCAAGAAGGGGAATAAGTCTCCAATAAAAATTATATTCTATCAAAAAAGACAAGTTTTCGACAAAAAACAGATCATTAAAAATTGCATTTAAAAAAATTAATTTTCACAAAAAAACAAGTTTTCAACAAAATATTCCAATTTTTACATAAAATAATAAATTTTCAACCAAAAAAAAAATAATTTTTTACCCAATAGTTGAATTTTCAACCCAAAATATAAATTTTCTAATGAAAAAGATTAAAGGCCACGCGAATGTTGATTTTTGCGCTTTGCGCTCGATAGTATATTCATCTCGCGCTTCGCACTCAATAATGCATTAACCTTGCGCTTCGCGCACGGTTTTTGCATTTCTCCCATGTTTGTGCACGAAACTTTTAAAATTTAAGGTTCAGGCATTGACAACTGTAATTTGGTGGTTGTGAATTTTCTTCTGTTAACACTCCTTCGGCTTCAACGAACACATACTCATCACGTGTCCTGTGCTTTGCACTCGATTTTTCTTTACAACGTAAACTTTTCTACATTATGTTCAACACCATTATATCAAATGTATATTACGTTTATTATTGAACCCGTAATTTCATTGACTCGTTTTTATAATTCAAAAAAGTGCGCATCCTATAAAAAATACCATTATGTTATTAAAACATTTTAATGCAATTCGAGTCGTTTTTTCATAAATTTAATTTGTTTTTTGCCAATGTGATTTTTTACGACTTAAACAGAAAATACGCATCCTAAAGTAAAGTGGTTTTAAGCAAATTTGTAGGTATAATGTAGGCGACAAATTTTGTTAAACAGAATGTTATTGTAGCTTGTGTAATTTTTCCAAATAGTAAATTTTTTATTTTCAATATACTTTTATAGCAAGAGCTTAAAACAAATTTGTAGACCTTTTTTGGTTGAACAACTTTCTTCTTTTTATTGTTTATCGTCGCTCATGTCGTTTTTTTCTAAATTTAATTTTTTTATTTTTAATGTTATTTTTTGCGATTAAAATAGACTGCGCATCGTAACAAAAAATGATTGACAAAAAATTTTCAGCTCTTTTTTGGATGAACAACTTTTTTTGTATTATTCTTTTCTTAGCTTGTGTTGTTTGTCCAAAAATTCAATTTCTATTTTGCTAATGTTGTTTTTTTTTGAATAAGACAAAAACGACGTGTTCTATGAAAAAGTAATTGTTAACAAATTTGTAGATCTTTATTAAACGCACAATTTTTTTAATCAATCTATCTGAGTATCTTGCGTAGTTTGAGCATAGAATAGAATTTTTCATTATTTATTGTGCGATCAAAATTTGAATTTTTAATTTTTTTCAACTTAAAAAATTTTTATTATGATATTCTTCTCGGGCTTTCAAGAGGCAACGTTTTTCTTTCCTTGAATTCTTTTTATATCGTGCGTTGTTTGGCTTAAAATGTTTGGTTTCGTTTGTTTTGGGATTTTAAAAATGCTGTAACTTTGATCACTTTCTTCTCATAAAAAAAGTCATTTGATCAAATTGTTTAAATTTCCGAGCACTATAAATAGCTGTTCATAGAATTTTTGAATAAAAAAACAAGTTCTTAAAAATTTTGAAAATTCTCTAACTTCTTTAATTTTTATCCAAAATAGCTGGTTAACGAACTGTGCCTTTATTTTTGGAACATGAAACTGTGTGCCAAAGCACAATCAAATCCGAATTTTTGTTCAAAAGTTATCTGGTATACAGACGACAACAACAACAACAGCAACAATATCAATAACAAGGACGACAACAGACGTCGTAAGCCCAGCTTTTTCGGATTCAGGGGCTTTCGAAACGCTGAGATTTAAGGAAATCTGCAATTGTCAGATTTTATATTTTTAAGAATATTTAACTTAGTTATTAAATTTTCAACTATAAAAATTCATTTCTGTGAAACACATTAATTTTTAACCTTTAAAAAAATTTTGAAGAAACTTTCATCCTTATAGTTAACTTTTTAACCCAAGATATGAATTTTCAACCAAAAAACTGTATCACTCACCAAGAAGATAAATATTCTATCAGAAAAGACAAAGTATCACCAAAATACAGAAATTTTTAACCAAATAACTGAATTTTCAACTGAGAAAGAAAAATGTTGAACTAAACATGAAACAGTTAAATTTTCAGTTAAAAAAGTTAATTTTTAATTAAAGAACAATTTTTACCTGAAAAAATTAATTTTTAATGAAAAAAATGAATTTTTATTAAATTATTTGATTTTTCAACCAAATTATAAATTTCGTGAAGGATATTTAACTTTAAAATTTAATTTCCGAACATAAAGATTAATTTTCTATCAAAAAAGGTTATTTTTTACAAAAATACCATGAATTTTTGAACAAATTTCTTATTTTTACATGAATATTTATCGTAATAGTTTAATTTTTAACCAAAATGATGACTTCTGGACAAAATAGTTCAATTTTTAACTAAATTGTTGATTTTGGAAAAAACTTATAATTTAATGAATCTATCAGATATACATATAATTTAAAAAATATAAATAATATTTCACTATTTTATTGTAAATTCTACTTCTTCTGTTAAAATCAAACACGTTTTTAATTTAATTTTTCACAAAAAGGACTTTTTAACAAAGCAATTGCATTTTAACCAAATTGCTGTCTTGAAAGAATATAATAAAATATATAATTTTTTATAAAAAATTATTTAATCATTTTATTAAAATTTTTATTTTTTGAGTTGAGAATTGATTTTTCTAAGTGAAAATATAACTAAAAAAGTAATTAAATTCAGATAGAACTAAGATTAAACTTTGAGCAAAAATAGTTAAATTTTCAACAAAATTAATTATTAGCCAATACCTTGCATTTACAGCCAAACAGTTGAACTTAAAAACAAAAGAGTTGAATTTTCAGCCGAATAGCTGAAACTTCAAACGCATAGTTGAATTTTCAATCAACTGGTTGAATTTTTAATGAAAAAAAAATTTAACCAAAAACAGTTACATTTCTAACCAAACAGTTAAATTTTTAAGACAAAAAGATAAGTTTTTTATGAGAGATTCAAATATTTAACAAAATAATAAATTTTTTTAAAAATTTTGAAATTTATAACAAAATAGTAAAATCTTTTAACACAAGGTCAAATTTTTAATTAAAAAATCTGCCCGATGCGCTGGCAAGTAGTTTTTGTTTTCATAGTAAAAATATTAATCTTTAAGAGATAAAATTTTTAGAAAAACTACACAAAATACAAAAAAAATTAATAAAAAAAAGCTGTTTGCTCAAAAAAAGGTCAACAAATTTGTTAATAATGATTTTTGATAGGACCCGCAATTCTCGTTTAATTCGTGAGAAATAACATTAAAGAAACATAGCAATTTTTGGAGAAATGTCACAAGACACAAAAAACACTAAAATAAATAAGGAAGCTAATAATTGGAATGGAAGTGGGCAATAAGATAGGCTAGGAGCACTTTTCGGTAATCACGACATTGAAACGTAAAGTTCCAAAGTCATGTAAGGGAAGAAGTGAGACCGAAAGGAGAAGAAGAAAGCACTAAAGAATGATAGAAAAAAAAGACAAAAGCAGAATGAATGGTACATGATAGAGGTAGAGAAAGCGGTAAAGGAAGGGAGGGAGTATGAAGTGATTAATAGGGAAAGAGGAAAAAGGAAGGGCATGAATGAAGAAATCGAGATGAAAGAGTGGTCGAAGTATTTCAAAGGTCTGTTAGGATATGTAGAAAATAGGGTAAAGAGAAAAGAAAGAAAAATGGTAGCAGGGAACGAGGACAGCAAAAACGATATTAGTAAGGAAGAGGGAAAAGGAGGCGATTGCAAGGCTGACAAGAAACGCGACCATGGGGATGAATGGTTTGGAAAATAAAGCACTGAAATACAGAGGGTTAAAGGTGAAAGAAGAGATGTAGAGGATATGCAATAAGGTGTGAAGAGAAGAAGGGTAGCCGGAGGAATGGAAGACAGGACTGGTAGTACCGTTGATTGAAAAAGGAGGGGTCAAACAGGTGGAGAAATATAAAGTATCATACTCATGTCGGTAGAATACAACATTTACACGGAAGTACTTGGAAAAAGGTTGGAAAGACAGGTGGTAGAAAAAAGGGAGTATACCGCACTACTAAACGGGTTTTCAAAAAGAGATGGGTACCATAGGCAACGTCGACGTGCTTAACTATTTAATCAATTGGAACCTAGGGCGTAAGAAAGGGAAATTAGTTGCACTATTTGTCGATTTTAAGGCAGCATTCGACTCAGTTAACAAAAGAGTGTTATGAACAGCCATGAAAGAGAGAGTTTGAAGATTATGTGAGGGTAAAGGGTCTAACAGTTAACGTCAATAAGACTAAGATAGCGTGTTTCAGAAATAAAGAGAATAGAGTAGAGTATGAATGGAAGAATAATAACGTGATGATAGAGCTGGTTGAGGAATTTTGCGAGTTAGGATTTTGGTTTAAAACGAGAGAAGAAAGCGAACTGCAGGTGAGAAAGAGGTAAGAATGCGCGAGTAAAGTGATGGAACAAGTATAGAGCATTAGTAAAAGAAGGGTCAAAGACAACTAGAGGATGAAAGTGTGGATGTTCGATGTCCTTGTATGGTCAGTGTTAAGCTATGGAGTGGAAATTTCGGGTTAAAAGGAGCATAAGAGAGTAGAAAGTCTGCATGAGCGATTTTTGAGATGGGTCATTAAAGTGAGTTGAAGCTGTCCAGGTTATATGCTGAGGGAAGAAATAGGACGAGAAAATATGATTGTCAGGAAACTAAAAAGAGCCTGGAAAGAAACTAAGAACGGGAACTGCACAAGCGTGTGCACGGGAGGTGCAGCGATAAAGAAAGTAGGATTAACATGGGACGTTCGAAATGGGAAGAGGACAGATATGAAATGAGGTTTGAATGTGATATGAAAGGGAGAAGTCAAGAGTGGCAGGAAATAGAGAAAAAGATGACGACAAGGCAAGAAAAGGAAAGATAGGAGAAAATGGCGGATTTACGGCACAACAGCTGGTATCGGATGGTTAAGCTGCAGAAGAAACCAGAGTACCTAAAAAAGATTTAAAAAGAGAGAAAATGGAATAGAATAGTGAGATTTAGAGTGTGAGAGGGTGTAACAGCATTCAGATATTGGATGAATGAAAAAGAGAATCTATGTAGAGTGTGTAGGTATGACCAAGAAACATGGTTGCATGTGTTAGAGAGGTGTGCAGGTGTTGAAGAAGAAGGGGGTAGCATAGAAGAGAGAGTAAAGTGGATTTTGAACGAAAATGGTCAGGGGGAGAAATGAATGAAGAAGTTGGAAGATCCGAAAGAGAGAGAGAGAAAGGTGGTGGCACAGAATAGAAAAAAGCCAAAAAATAAGTCCTAAAGTAGAATTAGAAAGTAGTATTGTTAAGTAGAATCCTATTTTCAGAAAATTAATGGTAAAAGAAATCGGAAGAACAAGGCAAGGTCGCAAGCGCTTAAAAATAAGAGTTTTAAGTTAGATGATATGTATCAAATAGATGCTAAGATAGTATATAAGGCTTGCTTGTGAGAATACATTAAATAGTTATGTAGAGAATCTCAAATCCGTGAAAGAAAGACTGTATAAACAAATGGAGAACTTATTTTTTAAGTAAACAAATAAATTTTCGATAAAGAAATGAATTTTTAACATAATCAACTGAAATTTTCACCAGATTGAAAATTTTTTTATACAATATTCAACTCAATAATTACATTTTTGATTATAAAGTATAATTTTCTGCCAAAAAAGATTAATTTTATCTAAAATAAATTATTTTTCAACAAAATTTTTAAGTTTTAAAGGAATTCCTATCCTGGTAGTTAAATTTTCAACTAAAATGATGTCTTTTTAACGAAGTAGTTTAATTTTTAACTAAATTTTTGAATATAAAAAAACTTATGATTGAATAAATATATTAGATTTATAATTTATTAAAAAATATATATATAATATTTAACTATCTTATTGGAAATTCGACTTCTTTTGTTAAAAGTGAACAATTTTTTTTATTTAATTTTCTACAAAAAACGATACCTTTTTATTGAAATAAAAGTAAATTAAAAAATATAAATATAATATACGAATTATATATGAATATATACATATATATATATATTTAAATATAACATATAATAAACATGAATATAAATATAACATAAAATAAAAAAATTATAATATAATAAGTGTAATGAAATAATAAAATACACAATTTTGAATAAAAAAATGTATAATCTTCAACCCTTATTGAGTCATGTAAATTGAAAATTCTATTCTTTGAGTTGAGAATTAATTTTTATAACTGAAAATATAACTAAAAAAGTGATTTGTTTTTAAATTGAACCGAGATTGAATTTTAACCAAAAGCATTCGAATTTTCAACAAAATTAAATGTTCAGGCAAAAAGTTGCATTTATAACCAAACAGTTAAACTTCACAGCAAAGGAAATGAATTTTTGACCAAATAGTTAAACTTTAAACAAAATAGTTAAATTTTCAACCTTTTGTTTGAATTTTTAATAAAAAACAATTAAACAAAAAACATTTCTAATGAAATAGTGAAATTTACAAGCCAAAAAGATAAATTTTTTAAAAGCTTGTTTAATTTTCAAAAAAATAACTAAATCTTCACCAAAATAGTTTAATATTAACGAAACAGTTTAATTTTCAACCAAACAGTCAAATTTCTTATAAAAAAAGAATGAACCTCAATCAAAAACAATTGCATTTTTATAAAAATAATTAAATTTTCAGGGCGTGAAGACGATGATTTTATAAGATAGATAAGATGAAAAATCTTATCTGTCTCCACAAATTCCAACAAATGTTTATTTGATGATCAGTAGAAGTCTACAAGCACTGCAAGCAGTAGTTATGTAATTGACGCGAACGAATTTCTTTTTTTGGACTGATTTATGAAATATGAACGTGATAATTTCACGAGGTAACACATGACACTACAGCCTTGCTGTTAACCCAATTTTTCATCAACGCACACATCAGTTTTCTCTGTAAATAAAAAAAATAAGGATCGTTTATTCTCTTGTCTTTGTCGTGACGGTTATCCTCAATTCTATTAGTGAATATATTAGTATACTATATTTATAATTTCAAAGACATTTTTAGCTTCTATATAATTTATATTAAATGATCCAGAATAATGATTAATAAACCTTTCATTAAATTCTATTCATCTAGAATTTTATTTAGACATATAGATACAGATTTTAATCTGAATTTTTATCAAATCTTATCTATAATCCATTACTTTCTGAAGGAAGATAAATCTCAAAATAAAATAATAAAAACAAAAGCATTACTACGAATCAATTTTATACTGCAAATATAATGCGTTAGCTAAGCATAATTTTAGCTTATTATGAGTAATACAAAAGCATTAGAGGTCTAGAAAACTGTAATCTTCTGTTTCTTCTTGTGGATTTAGGTTTACAGTTTGAGTGCCTGCCTAATGGTGACCCAATTCCTGGTGTTCCTCATGCTAGCCCATCTTTTTTTCCTTCCGCCAGTTCTCTTCCTCTTGCCAGACCTTCTTTTCGTCCAATTTTCTTCTTCTGGCGGATCTGGATATGGACTTGACCAACTTGAACTTATTCGGCTTACTCCAATGAGAAATCCAAACCTCGTGTTTGAACTTCAAAAATACACTTTTCCAGCGGATAAGACAATTGAAATGACCACAAGGCGGAATACTTATCAGCCAGTGCCAACCGAAGAACCACTTTTTTCTTATATCTCTGAAGACTGTTAAAGTCACCTTCAATTTTTATGGATTTTATTAGATCTTTATTCAATAATTATTTTCACATCCATTTATCTGATTTAAACTAAATTTTTTTAGGTTTTAAAAATTTTGTTCTATTCACTTGAATTATTTAAAATTCATCTTTATTTCTTATGAATTTTTATTAATTAATTAGTGGACTTTTATAGTTTTTAAATTTATCTTGAATTTCTTCAAATTCATTTTGAATTTTTATTCTTTTCATTGAATTCTTCTCATCATAAAAGAGTCTTTAAAAAACTAGCTGACAGAATTTGAATAGTAAAAATAAAAAAATAATTGCCAAAGCAATAAAATTTATTGTAAAAAAAAGACCTACGAGTATGAACAATATTTCATGTAAATAGAGAAAAATTACAATTTTAAGAAAGAATTTCATAAAATTAGTTAATAAGCAATCATTTTTGTTTTAAGCATGATTGTTTTTATTACACATTCTCCTGACAGGTCTCCTTCCAAGTCATCTCTTCGTGTTAGGTCTAGGCTTCCTACTCCTAAATGCATGGCTCTACCTACTAGGCTTCCTTCTGCAGACGAATCTAGATATGGACTTGACTCTAATCGCAAAATCTTATATAATTATACAGTGAGGTCCCTTTTAGTCACTTTTTTCTCAAACTCCTGAAGACTTTTAAAGCCACCTTAAATTTTTCTAGATTTTTTGTTAGATCCTTATTTACTAATTCTATTGACACCAAATATCTGATTTTATTAGAATTTTTTTAAATTTCAAAAATTTTGTTCTATTTACTTGAATGATTTTAAATTTATCTTCATTTCTTAAGGATTTCGTTATATTTCTCCAAATCCCCTTGAAATTTTTAAATCTGACTACGATTTCACAAAAAACAATGAAATGTTTGTAATTAAAATTTTTTTTTGTAGCCAATTTAAAGTAACTCTGAAATCATGTTGATCATTTTATTACATTTTCGTTTGTCAAACCTTTGCTGAAGTCTTTTTAATTTTTCTAACTTCATTCAATTCTTCTCAATCAAATTGATTTTAAAATTTGCTTGTCGTTTTTTTCTAAATTATCCACAAATAGTATAGTTCAAATAAAAAAATAGTTGCAAAAGCAATAAAATTGAGTCATTGTTATAAAAGAGACCTATGATCTATACTTGATGTGCATAGAAATAATTCCACTGCTGAGGAAGAATTTCGTAAAATTAGTTACTTAGCAATCATTGTTGTTTCGAACCTGATCAAATTTTTATCGCACATTCTCATGTCAGGTCTCCTGCCGAGTCATCTCTTGGTGTCAGGTCCAAGTCTCCAACTTCACGATGCATGGCTCCACCTACCAGGCTTCCTTCTTCTGACGGATCTGGATATGGACTTGACCAACTTTAATTTATTCGGCTTACTTCAGTTGAAAATCCCAACCGGGCATTCGAACTTTGAAAATACACTTTTCCTGCGGATAAACCACTATTATTACTTCAAGGACAGAATCGGTATTTGCCAATTCCAACCCAAGAACACATTGTATTATCAACATTTGATAGTGACGTCTTTGCAATATTCCAAAGTACTGATGTTTTTATTGGAATATATACATATAATTCTGGCATTGAACATCAAGGACGGGCAAAAATTAACATGGAAACCGGCACGATTACGCCATTGACCTCAGGTGAAATCAAAGAAATTCCAGTAGGCCGCCTTCGCCCAATCTTAGCGAATTTTGAAGTACAAAATGTAACTCCACGCAATCCACAAAATTAAAAAATCAAACAAAAAAAAAATTGTTATGATCCGAAGCCATCATAAAATATTACAAATAACTTGTAATTACAAATAATGATAAAAAGTCAACGTATTATAATCCCCAAGGCATTAATCTTTTGCTAGTGCCTCAGCTAGTCCTCTTCGAAAAAAAAAATCTGCTCGCTGCCTAGGGCACACGCCTGTTGCCTTTTGCGTTGCGCGCTCTATAATCTATTTACCTCGCTCCACGCGTTCGGTCTTAGTATTTTTCTTCGTATTTGTTCGCACACCTTTTAAAATTAAAGGTCAAAGCATCGGCAACTGTAGGTAGGTGACTGTGAGTTTTTTTTCGTTTAAGATCCTTTGGCATTAGTAAGCACATTCTTATAACGTATCTTGCGCACGCACTCGATTTTGTCCAAGATTCAAAAATTTCTAAATTATGCTTAAAATTTTTAACCAAAAACAGTTTTTATTTCAAGAAATAGTTGAATCGGTAAACAAAAAAGAGGAATATTTTAAAAGACAGTTGAATTTTCAACAAAATAATTAAATTATTTACGAAATAATTGAATTTTTACCATAATAGTTGAATTTTCAACCATATGGTCGAATTTTTAATCAGAAAAAAAAATTAAACCTCAATTAAAAATAGTTAAGATTTGAAGAAAAAAGTTGATTGTTTAAGGTAAACAGAAGAATTTTTTAGGAGACTGTTAAATTTCCAACAAAGTAATGACTTTTTTTCAAATACTTAAATTTCTAACAAAATATTAAAATTTTTAATTAAATAGTTGAGCTTCCTACCGAACAGTCAAATTTTTAATAATAAAAAAATCAACTTGAATTAAAAACAGTTGCATTTTTATTTAAATAATTAAGCTTTCAAGACTCAAATACATTTTTCATAAGGGATTTGAATATTCAACAAAATAATTAATTTTTGAAAAAAAAGCAGAATCTTCTCTCATATAGTCAAGTTTAAAAAAAAGGATTAAACTTGACCTAAAAATACTTGAATTTTCAACCAAATAGGTAAATTTGCAGCCAAAAAATTTTTTTTTGAAAACAGTTCAATTTTCAACCCAAAAAATTTAATTTTTGTCAAAAAGATAAATTTTCAACAAACAGAAAATGTTGGATCTGCATCAGGAATACTCAAATTTAGGTGAAAACCAAAATGATAAATCTTTAACAGAAAAATATATTTTTTTTCAAATTATCAGTTAAATTTTTTATGAAAAAGGATTACTTCTTAATAAAATTTTAAAACCAGAAAGAAAATTTGGTTGTTGATTGATTTGCTTAATTGAAAATAAATTTTAAACAAATTGTAACGGAAGTATCTTTTGAAAATTAAAAGACGATAATTAGATTGAATACTTGAATTATAATTAATGTCTATGAAAAAAAATAAATGTTCGAAAAAAAATAGAATTGTTAAATTTAAAGTTAAGAAATTCTTTTCCACAAAAAAATAACAATTTTCAGCAAAAAAGTGACAGTTTTAACTAAAATAATGAATCCTAACAAAAAAAATTTGTTTTAAACAAAAGATAAATTTTCAAAAAAATAGTTGCATTTTCAATTAAGAAGATTAAATGTCTATTGAAACTGATTATTAGAAAAAATATGAAATAGTTAAATTTTTCGTTAAAAAAATTAATTTTTATTTTAAAAAACTAATTTTCAACTAGAAAAATGAATTTTCAAAAAAACATGAATTTTTGATAAAATGAATGAATTTTTAACCAAATTTAAAAATTTCTAAGGAAAGTTCTACCCAATAATTAAATTTTCAACCATTAAGATTAATTTTTATCAAAACATTTAAATTTTTAACGCAATTTTCAATTTTAAAAGAATTCTTATTCTGATAGTTAAATTTTTAACCAAAGAAATGAATTTTCAGCCAAGAAGGGGAATAATTTTCCAAGAAGAATTACATTCTATCAGAAAAAACAAATTTTCGACAAAAAATAGATTACTTAAAATTTAATTTCAAAAAAATTAATTTTCACCAAAAAAACGATTTTTCAACAAAATAGTCTAACTTTTACCTAAGATAATGAATTTTCACAAAAAAAAAATTAATTTTTAACCCAATAGTTGAATTTTCAACCCAAAATATGAATTTTTTGCCAGAAAAAGATTAAAGGGCGCGCAAATCTTGATTCTTGCGCTTTGCGCTCGATAGTATACTTATCTTACGCTTCGCGCTCAATAATGTATTGACCTTGCGTTTTGCGCTCGGTTTTTGCATTTTCCCACGTTTGTGCACAAAACTTTTAAAATTCAAGGTTAAAGCATTAACAACAATAATTTGGTGATTGTGAATTCTCTTCTGTTAACGCTTCTTCGGCTTTAACGAACATATAGTCATCACGTATCTCGTGCTTTGCACTCGATTTTTTTCCGAATCGTGAACTCTTCTACATTATGTTCAACACTATTATATCAAATGTATATTACATTTGTTTCTGTACCTCGGTCCTGATAATCGTATCATTTCAATAGATTTGTATTATTACAGTTTATAATATGCATTGATATTGAACCCGTATTTTCATTGACTTGTTTTTATAATTAAAGAAACTGCGCATCCTATAAAGAAAAACAATTTTGTTATTAAACATTTTATTGCGATTTGTATCATTTTTTCATAAATTCAATTTGCTTATTTCCAATGTTATTTTTTACGATTTAAGCTGAAAATACGCACCCTAACGTAAAGTGGTTCTTAGCAAATTTGTTGATATAATTTAGGCGGCAAATTTTTATTCAAATAATGTTAATGTAGCTTGTGTCATTTTCCCAAAAAGTAAATTTTTTATTTTTGATATACTTTTATAGCAAGAGCTTATAACAAATTTGTAGACCTTTTTTGGTTAAACATTTTTTTCCTTTTATTGTTTTTCGTCGCTCGTGTCGTTTTTTCAAAAATTTAATTTTTTTATTTTTTATGTTATTTTTTGCGATTAAAACCAAAACTACGCATCATAACAAAAAATGATTCATAACAAATTTTCAGCTCTTTTTTGGATGAACAACCTTTCTTGTATTATTTTTTCGTAGCTTGTGTTGTTTGTCGAAAAATTCAATTCCTTTATTCCTAATATTGTTTCTTAGAAATGAGACAAAAACTACGTTTTTCATAAAAAAGTAATTGTTAGCAAATTTGTAGATCTTTTTAAAACGCACAATTTTTTTGATTAATCTATTTCAGTATCTTGCGCAGTTTGACGATAGAATAGAATTTTTCATTATTTTTTGTGCAATCAAAATTTGAAATTTCCATTTTTTTAATTAAGAAAATTTCTTATGATATTCTTGTAGGGCCTTCAAAAAGCAACGTTTTTCTTTTCTTGAATTTTTTTATATCGTGCATTGTTTGGCTTAAAATGTTCATTTTTTTTGTTTTTTTGGATTTTCGAAATGCTGTAACTTTGATCATTTTCTTTTCATAAAAAGAAGTCATTCGATCAAATTGTTTAAATTTTCGAGCACTACGGATAGCTGTTTATAGAATTTTCGAATAAAAAACAAAATTCTAAGAAATTATGAAAATTCTTTAAATTTTTAAATTTTTATCTAAAATAGCTGGTTTACGAACTCTGCCTTTATTTTTGGAACATGAAATTGTGTGCCAAAGCACAATCTGATCCGAATTTTCGTCTA
Organism: Amphibolips quercusostensackenii; assembly: GCA_032357855.1. Lineage (NCBI taxonomy): Eukaryota > Metazoa > Arthropoda > Insecta > Hymenoptera > Cynipidae > Amphibolips > Amphibolips quercusostensackenii. The sequence goes on from JAUELO010467380.1 coordinate 16,566, forward strand.
AAAGTTATACGGTATACAGACGACAACAACAACAACAATATCAACAACAACGACGACGACAGACGTCGTAAACCTAGCTTTTTCAGATTCAGGGGCTCTCGAAACGCTGATATTTAAAGGAAATGTGCAAAAGTCAGTTTTTATATTTTAAAGAATAATCAACTTAGTAATTAAATTTTCAACCATAAAGATTGATTTTTGTAACACACATTGATTTTTAACCTTTTAAAAATTTTTGAAGAAATTTTCAACCAAATAACTGAATTTCCAACTAAGGATGATAAATGTTTAACCAAACATAAAACAGTTAAAGTATTAGTTAAAAAAATATTCACCACATAAAAATTTTTTTAACAAAATACTTATATTTTTACTTAAAATAATAAATCTTTAACCAAAAAAATTAATTTTTAACCCAATAGTTTAATTTTTAATTCAAAAGATGAATTTTTTACCAGAAAAAGACAAATTTGTAACAAAAAAGATGAATTTTCAACAAAATAGTTAAATTTTCAACCAAACAGATGAATTTTCAACCAAGATGAGGAAATGTCTATCAAGAAAGATAAATTTTTCACAAAAAGTAGTTTACTTAAATTTTCAGTTAAAAAAGTTAATTTTCAATTAAAAATAATTTTTACCAAATAAAATAAATTTTCAATAAAAAACATGAATTTTTAATAAAATAATTAATTTTTCAACCAAATTCTAAATTTCGTGAAGGATAATAGTGTAATTTTCAACGAAAATGATGACTTTTAAACAAAATTCTTTGTCAAACTTCTTTTGCCAAAATCGAACATGTTTTTAATTTAATTTTTTCCAAAAAGCGATGACTTTTTAAAAAAGCAATTGCATTTTCAACCAAATTGCTGTATTTTAAATGATAATAAAATAAATGATTTTTTATCAAAAATCATTCAATCATTTTATTAAAATTTTTATTTTTTGAGTCGAGAATTAATTTTTCCAAGTGAAAATATAACTGAAAAGTAATCAAGTTAAGATGAAACTAAGGTTTAACTTTGACCAAAAATAGTTAAATTTTCAACAAAATTAATTTTTAGCCCAAAAATTGCATTTACAGCAAAACAGTTGAACTCAAAAACAAAAGAGTCGAATTTCCAGCAGAATAGTTGTAACTCAAATCGAATAGTTGAATTTTCAATCAACTGGTCGAATTTTTCATGAAAAAAAGTTCAACCAAAAACAGTTACATTTTTAACTAAATAGTTGAATTTTGAAGACAAAAATATAAGTTTTTCATGACAGATTTGAATATTCAACAAAATATTAAAATTTTCAAAAATTTTTTGAATTTCTAACAAAATAGTAGAATCATCTACAACATGGTCAAATTTTTAATTAAAAAATCTGCCCGTTGCGCTGGCAAGTAGTTTTTGATTTAATAGTAAAGATGTTAATCATTAAGAAATAGAAATTTAAAAAAAACTACACAAGATACTAAAAAAATTAATAAATGAAAGCTGTTCGATGGAAAAAAAGGTCAACAAATTTGTTATTAATCATTTTTGACAGGACCCGCAATTTTCGTTTTATTCGTGAGAAATAACATTAAAGAAACATAACAATTTTTTGAGAAATGTCACAGGACACAAAAAAAAACAAATGTTGTTCACCAGAACAAAACCGAAAAATCTGTAAAACACTTAGTTTTTAATAAGACGTTAGTTTTCACTTTTTTTGTAAAAAATAACATCAAAATTTAAAAACAAAATTTTGAGAATGACGACAAAAGCTAAAATAAAATGTTAACACAATTGCTTGCCTTAATGAAATCTACAAATTTGATTCAAACATTTTTATTATAGGATGCCCACTTTTTAAAATTATAAAAGCGAGACAATGAAAATTCATCTGTTTCAAGATCAATGCTCATTATGAATTGTATTAATAGTAAGACATTTATTCAAATGCTACATTTTTTAGGTTACCAGAAAATAAAAAAGTTTGGCAATCAAGGTACAAATATTAAAGTAATAATAAAAAAAGTTCTTATATATAATAATATAATAGAGTTGAACACAATATGAAAAAGTGCTTATGGCGGACAAATTTTAATCGAGAGCGAAGCAGAGATAAGTTATGAAACTGTATTCGTTAAGGCCAAAGGAGCTTTAATAAAAGAGAATTCACAATCATCAAATTACAGTTGTCTATTATGCACACATGTGGAGGAAGAATAATTATTATAATTTTTCAAATGATTGATTCTAGTGAGTAAGATATGTTTAGAAAAATTCTTTCAATCGTAATTTCAAGATTTGTTTTGATGCCAAGTTTTTTTTACGTATCTGGTAATCTTATCTGTCTCCACAAATTTCTGCAAATATTGATTTGCTGATCCGTAGAAAATAAGTCTCATGTAATAGGCGTCTGTGATTCAAATACACTAAAGCCTCGGTTAAGGAACCCTCGGTTTACTAATTTCTAGAACTGCTGTCCTTGCACTTTCTCAGCTCGCGGAGCAAGAGACGGTTGCTCGCGCTTAAAAAACGCTAGCAGCATAGGAAAGAGGCACAATGCGCGGGTACATATGGACGAAGATTGCGTCATATTAGAAAATAATTCAGATGCCCCTGAATCTCTACGCTTGATTACACCGGTTTAGGATCAAGACTATTTGCAGGCAACCCCCAAACTGTTCTTAAACCGAGGGTCTGATACATTGTTCATATCTAAGAAACTCACATGTACAACTGATAATTTTACAATTATTTAATTTTAAACGTCTAGAAATAGTCTCATATCACAAAATTAAAATTATGTAATTCAAACGCAATTAATTTGAAATTTTTCAAGCATTGCAAGCAAAAGGTATTTATTTAATATAATCAAATTTCTTTTTTTGAACTGATTCATTAAATATAAACATAAATATTGTAGAAAGAAAAATTCGATGCTACGGCTTTGCTGCTAACCAAATTCTTAATCAATGTATACATAAGTTTTTGCTATAAAATTACAAAAAATGAGTATTACTAATTCTCTGCTTTTTACCGTGACGGTAATCCTTAATTATATCCGCGAATATATTACTACACTATATCTATAATTTTAAAAACATTTTTAACTTTTATATAATTTACATTCAGTTATTTAGAATAATGATTGATAAACCTTTCATCAAATTCGACTCATCCATAAAACAAAACTTATTAGCTGGGTGTTTGTAGATTATTAAAAGTAATCTAAAAAACTCATTGTTAAAAAAAATGTAATCGCCTGTTTCTTCTTGCAAAGTTAATTTCACCTTTCGAGTGCTTGTCTAATAGCGCCGTTATTTCTGGTATTTCTCGTGGCAGCCCATCTTCTTCTCCTGCCGAACCTTCTTTTCGTTCAAGGCCCGAATCTCCTCCTGCAAGGCTTTCTTCTTTTGTCGAATCTGGATATGGACTTTACCAACTCAAATTTATTTGGCTTACTTCAATTAAAAATCTGAACTCGGTATTTGAACTTCGAAAGTATACTTTTCCTGCGGATAAGCCAATTCAAAAGACGACAAGACGGCACCGCTATGGACCTATTTCAACCCAGGAACTTATTGTATTATCAACATTCGATGATGACGCCTTTGCGATTTTGAAGAGTACAAGTGTTCTTGTTGAAATATATGCATATAGTCCTTGCATTGAACATACAGGGTGGGATCAAAAAGTAGTAGAACTGAATTAATTTAATTTTTTTTATAGAACTATTTAGTACAACTCCTTATTAGTTTTCGAAATAGCATTTTTGTGCTCCGAAACAACGCGTATAAAGTGATTTCCAATGCGCGTACGCCTTCTGGAACACCCTTTCCAGAAACTCTTTCAGAGATGCCTTCATGGCCCCTTAGACGTCTTCTACGGAGCTGTATCGGTTTCCTTTGAGGTCCCGCTTTAGCTGAGAAAAGACGTAGAAGTCCGGTGGTGCCAAATCTGGACGGTAGGGAAGGGGGGCAACGTGTGAACCCCGTGCTTAGCCAGAAACTCCCTCACCAGCAGCACGGTGTGGCACGGCACGTTGTTATGATGAAGCTTTCAAGAATCGGCGTTGTCTGGCACTGTTGAGCGGCTCACAACAGCCTTTCCGTAGGCGTCCTCAATCATTTCGAAGGGTCTCCGTCACGGTTTTCCTGACTAAAAAAATGACTCCTAAAGAAGAATCAGAAGCAGTGTTGCGGAATAGAATCCAATTTCGAGATTATTAATAGTAAGAGGAAACGGAAGCTCAGGGCAAGGTCGCAAGCCCTTAGAAGTAAGAGTATTATATAAGACGATATGTATCAAATAGATGCTAAAAAAAGTATATTAAGCTTATTTGTGAAAATATATTTAATGGTTGTGTTAAGACTCTCATACCCGTAAAAAAGAGAGAGTATAAACAAATAAAGAAATAATTTTTAACTAAAGAATTGAATTTCCAATAAAAAACATGATTATATTATTACCAAAAATACGATAACGCGATAAAGTGATGTCTCTTCAGAAAATACTTAACATTTCTGTTAAGAAACTACCGACAGTCGGTAACTCACCCATTTTCGTTACCGACTCAAACTATTTAGGTGCTGTTGTTGTCTGTCGCCAGTAGAGATGAGATTCCGATTTTCTCTAATCTAGTGGATCAAATCTCTTTTCCTGTCGTATAAAATAAGACGGAGATGTTTGATCGTGTTGAAACGATCAGCTGCAAGTGCCTTTTTCTATCCTACGTATCAGAAAGAGAGAGGTGACTGTCGACCACCGAGAAGTCGAGAGTTCTTGATTACCGAATATTACGACACTCGTTCTGAGACAAATAAAACAAAGAAGAAGAAGTATTGGATGGACAGAGAAAGAGAGAGAGAGAGTAGAAAAAGAGATCCGATCGACTTCAGACATCAGAGTGTGCCACTTTAGTGATTTGCAATGTCAAATTGTGGATAAGCGACACAAGGTAAGAAACAAAATTAATAGACTTTTCACATTCTCACCAGGAAAGGTATTAGATTTGTGTGAAATTCGCCCCCTGCCCCTGTTTCTGTCAAATGTCCACGTTTTGAGACCCTCTGAATTCAAAAAACATGTTTTCGCGAATCCGTATGTCTTTCTCTCTGTACGTAGTACAGTGTGTGGGCACTCATATAGGCGACCTTGAAGTATTATAGATCTGATCCCGCTCCGAGTATACGCTAGATGGCGCAGTGTTGGTTCCCCTGCC
>JAUELO010467381.1:0-12079 GCA_032357855.1 Amphibolips quercusostensackenii
TGAAAGAGAATCAAAGTTTGGAAGTGGAAAAAAATGGCAAATTGAGAATGAGATAGAAGAGAAGTGGAAGGTGAAGAAAAAGGAAACGGAAGTCGCATAGACAAGATGCGTAAAGATCTGTGAGTAATGATTATGTAGTAGTAAAAGTAGATTAAGTTGCGGATGCGCTTGCTCTCACTCGCTCGCTACCGCTCTCTCGCTTTTGATCGCTCGCATGCTCTTTAGACCTACATCTAGTATAGAAGTAAGGATCTAGATATAAGAATTGATGTAAATAGTTGTAAATAATTGTAAATAGTATAGATAAGTTATTATAAAGTTTGTAGATGGTCTTGTAAGAAACGGAGGTCATGTAAAGCCTTAAAGGACACATTATTAATAAAGAAGAAAAATAACTTCGTTTCAGAGAATGTTGATAATAATTACAAAAGCTTGCTTAATATAATTGTACTGAAAATGCGACTGAAACTAATTACTATTATTATAATAACTTGCGATTATACGATTGAAAAACATCAGAAACAATTTTAGTTGCTAGTTTTTTTTTTCAAATCTCGATATACAGTTTTAATGCCAATGAAAATAAATTTTTGCAATAATCACCAAAGGTTACATTTATGGTAACTCACTTTAACTACTGTTTAAACTATTATGCAGTTAATTTATAGATATTTTTGGTTATTAATCAATTAATTATAAATTGTGAAATAAACGTACGTCAGTAAATAATTTAAAAATTTTTAAAGATAAGAATTAATTTTCATTTCCACGCTGATATATAATAACATAATCTTAAGTATAACTATTTCGCTTTTCCTTCATTTTCTACAGCTTTCAAACAATTTGCTTACAGAAACATTGTCATAGAACATCCACATACTTTAAAAACTTACTTTACAAGCCACCAGCAACAATTTTTATTATTTTAGAGTGCTCTTATACATTTTTATACCATTTCATACTTTAATCAGCTCTCCTGAAAAGTTGCTAGGATGCAGATAGTTTTTTGCCAAATTTTTTTTTTGTTACTAAAAATGTAACTTTTTCATCCTTGGTTTGAAGTTGACCTTTTTTAAGTAAAAATTGATCTCTTGGTAGAAAATCAATCTTTTTTCATTAAAATTCAACTGCTTTATTAAAAATTCATATTTTCTATTTTAAAATTCATCTGTTTTCGTAGTAAAATAATTTTATTTATATGAAATTCGTCTTTTTAGTTTTAAAATTTAGCTTATTTGGCAGGAATTTCAAATTTTTTGTTGGAATATACACTGTTACATTTTTGTAACACGCGATCTATTGTGAAAGCCGTGGCGGGGCTAAGAAGGGGAGGTCGTTAGCTGTCAGTCAAGTGCAATTGAGCGTAAAAAAACAAGAGCGTAGCAATAAAGCGCTGCACCTTAACGCCCTAGCTGGGTTACTGCGTCATAACGTTAAATCACTCTCAAGCCGCAAGGGTATACGCGTTTACATCACGAATAAGTACAAAAGCAGACTTGTGTTAACCAGCAGTGAGGCTCCGAAGACAACTGAAGCCGATCGGATGTCGGGTTATTCCGCTTTATGCAGTGATGCTAACCGACCGCGACCTCAACTGCACATGTGCCATAATGCGCGAGAAAAAAAGTCAATGTCTGTTGGCATCACTGGATAAGCAAACTCGTGCGTATCTTAAAGCAAATGCCGTTAATAGAACAATTTTAATAAACAAGGGCAGTGAATATCAAGCCATTTTAATCAAAAATGTTATACGACGGCTTGAAATTCATTATTCACTATAAGATTTCTTGTTAATAATTAATTGAAATTCAAATTCTTTGTGATAGTTCCAAATTGGTGGCGCTGCGCATGTCGTAGCTATGCCCGCTCTATCTTCACTCTACGACGTTTTTAGATGTTTTATAATTCAAAACTGTCAAGTGCTGACAAGAGTTTTGTTGGAAAATAGTGATGTGTTTTTGGACACTGCTGTCTTCGAAGATTTAACACGAGCGAGCGACAGTGGTGAATCAGTATTTGAAAATTATTCAAGAGAAAACTTTCATATTAAACGAAATGCTGAACGGTGCGCAAACGTTTTACATACGCGAGCAGGTAAAACATTCATTTTAGCGTGTAACAGTAAACTTTCTTTCTCATTTTCGTTAAATATTTAGTTTTCCTTTTCTTCGTATTAGAAATTCAGATTTTCAAAGTATTTTGTAGTACGCAGAAAATTCACCGGAAATGCTTCATCATACGCCTTTGACTGTTTACTTTCCGTTGGTCCTTTCTAGTCGTTTACGCCAGCCCCAAATCCAGTTAAACAACTAGGTTCGACTGTATTTTGTTTAAAGTTAGTTTTTTTACTGATAAAATATCAAGTATTACATATTTCGTTGAGAATTCATCTTTTTGTGGAAAAACCAACTCTTTGTTCAAAAATTCAACTGTTTTATTAAACATTCGTCTATTTCGACAAAAAAAAAAATAATAAACTTAAATGAAAGTGTATTTTTTAATAATATTGAATTATTACGAACATTGATATTATAATATATTAGCAAATAAATTAAAGTAATTAAAATTATTGAATAAATTATATGATGAAAAATAAATATTTCTTGAATAGAAAATGCACCTTTTCGTTTAAAATTGAACTTTCTACTGAAAAATTTAATTATTTTGTCATAAACGCAAGTGTTTTTGATTATAGTTTTTAAAAATTTAACAATTAGGTTTTAATTAAAAATTATATTGTTTTATTATTTAATGTCCAGGAAAATGAGGTATTGGTCAGGAGAAAGTCATAGACTTTTAAAAGTGAAGTATTTCAGCCAGCCTGAATGAAGTACTCGTAAAAGTAACTTGCAAGTAATAATGTTTTTATTCAGATGTAATGGTATATTATATAATTTTCATATTCATAATATTATATTTTCATCCTGAATGTAAAGGTGTTTGTTGCATAAAGTATTGTATATGTCTTGATAAGTAAATTTTGCATGTCTTATTTTCCCGGATTATTGTGATGGTGTGGATAATTCTGGATCACTCGTCCATAACTATCTACTGCTACAACATGTTGCCCTTGCTGAACAAAAGTTACTTGTTGTTCTTGTCGTGCTTGTTCTCGTAGTTCTTGTAGTGCTCGTTGTCCTGCTACTCGTTGTGTTCGTTGTGCTTGTAATTGTGCTTGATGTTCTCGTTGTGCTGCTTGGTGTTCTTGGTATCGTACTAAATTCGTGTGATAAGACTCAAATTCATGGGTTGTCTGTCCACCAGTTTGTAGTGGCAAATTCCGTGGTGGTTGTGGCGGTTCAGGTGGTGGTCCATTGAAAAATCCATGGTTATCTGCACCTAAATACGAAGAAAAATGTATGACTCAAAAAACAATCTGCTCTGTAATTTTAACATTCCGAATAATTTATTAATACTTTTCAGTTTAATAAACCTGAAACGACCAAAAAATTTTAGAAAATTAAAATTTCAGACAATCTAAATTCACGACGCTGGATTATTCTTGGCAATTTATAACATTGCCGAAATTTTAAATTCCTCGACAACTAAAGCCTAATTAGTAAAAATTGTATTAACTAATTACATATTTTATTAAAAATAAATCAGTTTATTGAAAATGGAAAAAAGAGAAAGTTTCTTAAAAACAGGGGAAAAAAGAGGAATTCCTCTAAATAAGTGGTAAAATGCCACTCAGAAAAATGTTTGTTTGAATCAATAAAATGTAAATACATGAATTTTCGAAAAAATAGTCGAGTTTAAACAAAAAGATAAATTTATAACCAACAATGCAATAATTACATTGTCAGTTCAAATAAATAATTTTAAGGCAAGAGGAATAAAAATAAATTTCGAATGAAAAAAAAAGAAAACTGAAGTAAATCGATAAATCTTCACCAAAAAAAATAGTGTGTATCAGTGAGTCCACACGGCAGAAGTAAAACATTGATGCATTAACACTGATATTTTTAGTGAGGAATGAAATAACATAAAAATTGAGAAAATAAAATATTTTAAAATTTTACAAGCTTAAACAACAAGCTTCAAAAATGAATATTTTTTTATCCTAATATAAAAGCATTTAAAGTGCCGTGAAAGTAAAAAAAATTAAGTTTATTAATTCATAAAAGAATTATATGAAAGCTAAGTTAGTCCATTGATATTAGAATATATTACACTATACTTACATTCAAATTCAGGGGAAAAGACGAAGATAAGAAGTAGAGCGACGATCTTCATTTTTCCGAAGTTGAGATATCGATACAAAATTTGAGAAATCCACTGCTATATATATATGGAAGATTCTGACCTCTAAAGGAAAAAGGCTACGGTAACTCTTTACACGTAATAGGAAACACACTATATTTCCTTATACGAGTACAAATCCACTAAATTTCAAAATAGCTTGTCTTCCAGTTTGATACACGAAGTGTTGAAACAAAAAGGCAGAATAAATTTTTTAAATTTTTTATTCATTATCTAAAACCAATAAAAAATATTGTCCAAACCTAAGATTTATCTCAAAAAATTTATTTGCGTAAAATCTAGAAATATAGAGCAGTATAAATGTTTATTACGTAATGTCAAAAGTATTAATTAAAATTATATACAGTAAGTGTAATTTTGAGACAATAAAATTTTTGTTCAGAGATATTACATAATTTTCATATTTATATTATTTTATTCCTTAAATCGAGCTATTTAAAATCAAATCCTTTGATTTCATGATTTTAAATATGAAATACTCAAAAATGAAAATTTTTATATAAAAATGAAGAATAGAAAAAAATGTTCTTTAATTTATTTTTTCATGGTTAAAACAAAAACTACGCGCCCTATAAAAAAGCGAATAATGAAAAATTTGTAGAGCTTTTCTGGGTGCACAAGTTTTGTTGCCTCGTCTGTTTTCGTAGCTCGTGTCGTTTTTCAAAAATTTAATATTTTTGTTTTTAATGATATTTTTTACGATTAAAGCAAACACTACGCGTTCTTTCAAAAAATAATTAAAAGCAAATTTACAGATCTTTTTTGGGTAAACGACTTTTGTGAATTAATTTTTTTCCGTACCTCGCGTCGTTTTTCAAAAATTTAATATGTTTGTTTTTAACGTTATTTTTTACGATTAAAGCAAAAACTACGTATCCTTCCACAAAATAAATAATAAACAATTTATAAATCGTTTTTAGATGCATAATGTTTGTCTTGTCATATATTTTTTTTCATTAAAAAAAGTAATAAGGATAAATTTACAAAAACGAGGGGGGGGGGGCAAATTGTACACAAATCTAATACCTTCTCTGTTAAGAATGCAAACATTAATTTTCCTTTAAAAAGTTTAATTTTTATTAAAATAGTTTAATTTTTTATAAAAATGATTATTATCAACCGATTAGTTTTATTTTTTATACCAAATTGTTGAATCATCAACCAATCCAGATTAATTTGGACCCATAACAGTTTGTATTATTTATATTTTATAATATTTATATTTGATGATATTCATATATACACACAGTTATATTCATGATGATTTTCGATTGTTTAAATATTTTAATTAGCAGACAAAATGTATTTATAATTGAACAAAAAAATAATTATATAAATTCAAATTTTTATTTTCAAAAATCTTAAGTAAATTAATTCATTATTTTCAAATTAGGCAAATGAAACCTTGATTCATATTTTTAACCAAAAATGATGAATTTTCAACAAAAGTGATTAATTTTTGACAAAAAAATACGAATCATTAACAATCTATCTGAATTTTCAACTAGGAAAGATCGATTCTCAATGAAAAATATCAATTTTTAACCAAAAATAAAATTTGTTCTTCAGTTTAAACAATAATTATTTTCGAGTAAAAAAAAACAAAAAAACTTTCGACAAAATAGTTACACTTTCAACAGAAGAGATGAATTTTTAAGTACAATAACGAATTTTGAAGAAATAAGCGTTCCGGACGACTGAAAAATCCCGAAAAAGAAAATTCCCGAATAATAAAGTTCTCGGAAAATAAAACTTCCGAATAATAAAATTTTTGAATAGTGAAATTCCTAAGTTGAAAACTCCCGAATAATCAGAAATTCACGAATAAAAAAATTTCCGATTGATAAAATTCCCGCATTAGAAACATCCCGAATAATAAAATTCCCGACTAATAAAATTTCCGAATAATAAAATTTCTGAATATGAAAATTCCCGATTAATGAAATTCTCAAATGGTAAAATTCCTAAGTGATAAAATTTTCGAATAATCAAATTTTTAAATTCCAGAATAATAAAATTTCCAATTAAAAAAAATTCCTAAATCATTAAATTTCCGAATAATGAAATTTCCACATTAGAAAATTTCCGGATGGTTAAATTTTCAAATGATAAAATTTTCGAATAATAAAATTTGCGAATAATAAAATTGCCCAATCAGAACTTGCCGAATAATAAAATTCCATAATGATAAAATTTCCGAATAATAAAATTCCCGAATGCAAAAATTCTCGAACAATTATATTCCGGAACAATAAAATTTCCAATAATAAAATTTTTGAATTGCAGGTTACCCGAATAATAAAATTCTCAACTTATAAAATTTCTGAATAATACAATTCTCGAATTGAAAAATTCCCAAATAAAAAAAATTCTGAGTAATAAAATTTCCGCATTGGGAGAAAGAGTTCCCGAGTAATAAAATTTCAAATAATAAAATTCTTGAATGTAGGAATTCCGGAACAATAGAATTTTCTAATGATAAAATTTTTGAATAATAAAATTTTCGAATAATGAAATTCCCGAATAATAAAATTCCTAATTCGGAAAGTTCCCAAATAATAAAACTTCCTGATAATTAAGTTTTTGCATAAAAAAATTCGCGAACAATGAAAAACAAGAGCAAAAAAATTCATCAATAATAAAATTCCCAAAATGCAGGATTCCCAAATAATAAAATTTTCAAATAATAAAATTCCCAAATATTAAAATTTCTGAATAATAAAATTCTCGATTGGAAAATTTTTGATGAATATAATTTCAAAATTGGAAAATTGCATGATAATAAAATTTCAAACAATAAAACTCCCCAATTGGAAAATTCTAAAATAACAAAATACACGAATAATAAAATTGCTGAGCAATAGAATTTTCGAATAATAAAATTCTTGAATGAAAAAATTCCCGAAAAGAAAAATTTTTGAATGATAAAATTCTGGAATAATACAATTCCCGTATAATATAATTCACGAATAATAAAATTTCCGTATTAGGAAATTCCCGAAAAACAAATCCTCGAATAATAAAATTCCGAAATTGGAAGATTTCCAAATAATAAAATTTTGGGATAATAAAAGTCCGGAATTGGAGGATTCTTAATTAATATAATTACTAAATAAAAAAATTTCTGAATGATAAAATTCTCGAACCACAAAAATACCAAATAATGAAATTTCCAAGAAAAAAATTCCCAAATCGGAAAATTCCCGAATAATAAAATTCCTGATTAATAAAATTTCTGAAAATAGATTTAATGCTTTCACGATGATAATGATTATTATAATAAAATTCCTGATTAATAAAATTCCTGATTAATAAAATTCCCGAATAATAAAATTCTTAAATGTGAGAATTTTCGAATAATAAATTTCTGAATAACAAAAGTTCCAGATTAGAAAATTCCAAATAATTAAATTTCCAAAATAATAAAATTTTAGAATAATAAATTTCTGAATTGGAAAATTCCTGAATAATAAAATTTCCAAATAATGAAATTCCGGCATTGGAAAATTCCGTGGTAATAAGATTTTTGAATAATAAAATTTCCGGATAATAAAATTCTTGAATAATAAAATTGCCCAATGGAAACTTCCCGAATAATAAATCTCCATGATAATAAAATTTCCGAATACTAAAATTCCGAAGTGTGAGAATACCCTAACAATGAAATTCCGGAACAATATGATTTCCCTATAATAAAATTCCTGAATTGCAGGTTACCTGAATAATAAAATTTCCAACTAATTAAATTTTTGAATAATACAATTCTCAAATTGGAAAATTCTCGAATAATAAAATTTCCGAGTAATAAAATTCCGAATAAAAAAATTCTGAGATGTGCAAAACTTCGAACAATAAAATTTTCGAATCATAAAATTTTCGAATAATGAAATTCCCGAATAATAAAATTCCCAAATCGGAAAATTCCCAAATAATGAAAAATTCCCGAATAATTAAATTTCCGCATCATAAAATTCCCGAATAATAAAATTCCGGAATAATAACATTCCCTAATAATAAAATTTCCGAAATCTAGGATTCCCGATTGATAAAATTCCCGAATAATAAAATTTTCGAATGATACGATTCTTGAATTTGAAAATTCCAAAAAAAAAAATTTTTTCGAGTAATAAAATTCCCGAATCGAAAAATTTCCAAAGAATGAAGTTCCCGAGTAATAAAATTCCGAATAATACAATTTTTGAGTTTGATAATTCCGGAACAATAAAATTTTCAAATAATTAAATGTTCGTATATATAAAATTTCCGAATAATAAAGTTCCTAAATAATAAAATTTATGAAAAATAGAATTCTCGATTGGATTGTAAAATTCCCAAATTGCAGGATTCCCCAATAATAAAATTTTCAAGTAATAAAATTTCCAAATAATAAAATTCCGGAATTAAAAATCCCGAATAATAAAATTTCAGAATAAAAAAATTTCCAAATCGGAAAATTCCCAAATAATAAAATTCCCGAATAACAAAATTCCTGAATTATAAAATTCCCGAATAATAAAATTCTTTAATGTGAAAATTCACGAATAATAAAATTTCCGAATAATAAAATTTCTAAATAACAAACTTTCTGAATTAAAAAATTGCAAATAATTAAATTTCCAAATGATAAAACTTTAGAATAATAAAATTCCTGAATTGGAAAATTTCTGAATAATAAAATGTTCTTATAATAAAATTCTCGAATTAAGAAAGTTCCAAATAATAAAATTTCTAAATGAAAAAAATCTTAAATCAAAAACTTCCCGAAACATAAAAATTCTTAAATAAAAACATAAAAATTCTTGAATTTGAAAGATTGACAATTTAAATTTCTCTAATTTTAAAGAGTTGCAAATGAGAATTCTTAAGTTTTGAAAATACAGAATTATAACTCATTTGATTTTCAAGAGTTATATTTTAATAGTATGTCATTTAGAACATTCTTATATAATATGTACCAAATAAAAAAATTAATTGTAATGTAAATCATCAAAAAGAAATTTCCAAATTAAAAAATTTGCCCAAATAATAAAATTCCCAAATACTAAGATTCCCGAATCGCAAAATTCCAGAATAATAAAATTCTTAAATGATAAAATTTCAGAATAATAGAATTTCCGATTAATAAAATTTCCTAATAATGAAATTCCCAAATAATAAAATTCTCAAATAATAAAATATCCGAATAATAAAATTTCCTAATAATGAAATTCCCAAATAATAAAATTCTCAAGTAATAAAATATCCGAATAATAAAATTCCGAAATAATAAATTTTGCACGTGAAAAAATTTCTGATTTTGGAAATTTCCCAAATAATAAAATTTCCGAGAGAAAATTTCCGAATTCTGAAGTATCTGAAAAATATTTGATTGTTGTAGTTTCAGTGAATAAATACTTTTAAATTAATCATTGTTTGAATCCGGAAATCTTATAGTTCGTAAATTTTATAATTCAGTAATTTTCTTTAGGGGATTTTTTAATTCGGTAATATTATCAACTGTCGGAAATTTCATTATTTGTTAAATTTCCAAGTCGGAAATTTCATTATGGGACGACTAAAAAATTCTGAAAAATAAAATTCCCGTCACTGTAAAATTCCCGAATTCAAAAATCTGACCAAATAATAAAATTTCCGAATAATAAATTTCTCGAATAATAAAGTTTCCAAATTGGAAAATTCCCGAATAATACAATTCTAAAACTGGAACAGTTAATTTTTTTATTAAGAAGATAGGAGTTGGGTTTTATTAATTTAGTTCGCATTTTGTCAATAAAACATAAAAGAAGGGGAAAAAAGATATTTAGCTTAAGAACATATTTCATTAAGTTATTTTTCAATTTTTTAATTAAAATACTTTCTCAACCATCACTTTTCATTTACATATTTGTGAATATAAGGAAATCCGGGAGTTTACTAAAATTTTGAAACTTTCAGTTATTTCCTTCAGTTGAAGGAATTTTGAAAAACCTTGTTTCAATATGTAGCTGTAGTCTTGAAAGTCTTATATTGGCAGGCTGGTGATTTCCTGGTTTTAGTTTAATCGAAGTACGTCTCATTTTTAATTACACATAACTGAAAGAGATTATAGACGAATTGTGAAATAGAAAAATGATGAAAATTATTTTTGTTTTTTACACTGTTGGGAAATATCCTGCAAATGTCTTATGTAGGCGGAAGTCACGTACTCTCTGAATTCGAATGAGTGAGTTTGTCAAAAAATAACTAGCATTAGAATAAATATTGCAATAAAATTAAAGATATTAAAGTAAGAGGTAGAGAAATTGCAAAGGAAGAATTTATTTCAGACCGCGTATATTTTTCTGCTAAAATAAATAAATAAAATTAATTTTTGAGAAAAAAAAATTGTCAGATTTTTTCCGGTTTGCAATTATTTTTCAGTCATTAACTCATTCTTTTATGCAACCAAAAAATATTTTTCAGTCCAGATTAAAAAAAAAATTCAGGCAAATTATAATTCAAAGGAAAAATTAGATTTTAATACAAAATAAAATTTTTGAACATCTATTTTTAAAATTTTTTTTTGTTTATTTGCTTTAAGGCTATATAAATATAATTTTTATCTTTTTTAGTTGGAAATTTAACTACTTGGTTAAAATTAAATGTTTTTTTTTTAATCCATATTTTTTAAATTGAAATCCGGGGTTGAAAACTGAATTATTCCCTCGTTAGAAAATTAATCTTTTGGGTTAAAAAATTATCTTCTGGGTTAAAATTTTTGTACAAAGTCCATTTTTTCATAATTCATCATTTAAATTAAATATTAATCTCTTTTGTTGAAAATGTGACTATTTTGTCAAAAATTCGTTTCTTTTGGTTGATAATTAATTTTTTAACTAAAAATGTAAGTGTTACATTTTTGGTTAAAAATTAATCATTGTCGTTGAAAAAACATCTTTTTTGGTTAAAAATGCTACAATTTGGTTCTAGATTAATCTGGTTTGGTTGAGATTCAAAAATTTATTAGGAAGATTAAACAATTCAGTTAAAATTTAATTTTTTTGACAGAATTTCTATTCTTAGTTTCAATTTAATTATTTTATTGCAAATCAAACTATTTTTAAACAAATTCAACTTTCTGGTAGAACATTAACTTTTTTGTTAGAAAATCATATATTCGTGTTAAAAATCCAATCGTTTTGTAGATCATTCATCCTTTCGACTTTAAAATTCATTAATTATCTTGACACTTGATGTATTTCGCTGAAACGTCGTTTTTTTGGTAGAATATTCATCTTTTTTCTGGAAAATAAATCTTTTTGGATGAAAATTTAATTATTTGACTGAAATTAAATTTTTTTAATTCAAAAATAGAACTACTTGGTTATAAGTTAAACTACTTTGTTAAAAATACAAATCTTTGAAGATTCATTACTTTAGATTGAACTTAAACTTTTTTAACTAATAATTCAATTATACCGTTTTAAGTTTAAATATTAAGTATTTTGTTTGATAATACAACCTTTTTGGTGAAAAATTTAACTATTTTGGTAAAACTTTCTTTTTTTACATTCTCATTATTATGAGAAGGTTTAGTTTTATGCGAAAACTCACTTTTACGGTTTTTGTTCAAATCTACACGTTTCAAGACCCCCTGAATCCGAAAAAATTGTTTTTACGGTGGTGTCTTTTTGTCTGTCGTTGTCTTTGTCATCGTTGTCGTCGTTGCTGTCGTTGCTGTCGTTGTCGTCGTCGTTGTCCTTGTCGCTGTCGTCGTTGTCGTCGTTGTCGTCGTCGTCGTCGTCGTCGTCGTCGTCGTCGTCGTCGTCGTCGTCGTCGTCGTCGTCGTCGTCGTCGT
>JAUELO010467443.1:0-12076 GCA_032357855.1 Amphibolips quercusostensackenii
CTAGGATGTCTTTGGGTTGAATGTCAATCTGTTGTATCTTTTTGATAAAGTCAAAAGAGTTTTGGACGTGTGTGATAGAGTTGACTGTGAAAGGCTTTAGTTTTTTAGCGAGAAAGCGTGCTAGATTACAAGTTGTGAGTTTATTGTGCTGACGATCGGTCTAAGTGGAATGTTGTTTTCATGGATTTTTTGGAGTTTGTAAAATTTTAGAGAGATGGGATTAGAAGATATTGATTTAGATATTATTTTGTTGTCAAGTTTATATTCTTTTAGAAGGGTTTTTATTTTGCTGACTATTGTTTTTGTAGGGTCTTTTTTAAGTTTCTTGTATGTATCGTCAGTTAAAAGTTCCACGCTTTTGTTATTATAGTGTTCTTTTTTCATTATCACTGTTGTATTGCCTTTGTCTGAGGGTAATATTATAATGTCTTTATTCTAATTGAGTTCTTTAATTGCTGTTCTTTGTTGTATTGTTAAGTTTGGTCTTTATACCTCTCTTTCTCTTCATTCACCTTGGCTATGATGTTTCTGTCAGCTGGAGTCGAAAACTCGATAACGAACGTAATTCGCTTTTCGCGGTAAAGCAGAAATATGTCAGGCCTTGAGTACGCAACAGAAACAATTGCCAAAAATATTGAGTTCTAGTGTATGCGGCACTTTTTATTATCGACAATTGACTCTATTTTTCTAGGGGCGCTTAGCAGAGCGGTATTAAGGCTTATACCGTAAGAGTGACAGAGATGGTAATAAAGCACTCTAAGAGGCGTACTGTGCTTTCTTGATAATAACTTCAAGAAGTAAGTACTCGAGGTGGATAAGATTTGATGCATTTTGCTCATCCCTTGGATAAGATTTGATGCATTTTGCTCATCCCTGATATTAAACGCAAGGCCGAGTGTTTCAGCCGCCTCTTCCGCTGCTTTGTACAGAAACTCTCCTTCGCTCACTTTATTGTTCTTCCTGACCATTTTTAAAAGAGAGTCTTGTGCATTTGCGACTATATGTGCTGAAACCAGAATAGCCCTATTGTAAAGACATTCAAGATTCAATATTTCGCGACCACCTTGATGGAGCGAGATGTAGAGTCGCGGAACACAAGACTTAAAGTGCATACTTTTGTCCATGTGCATAACCTTTTGTGACCTGATATCAAGGGATTTCAGCTTGTCTTTCGTCCATGAAACCACTCCAAATGAATAGAGTACTATCGGGATCGCAAGCATTTACGTTGCAGATACTTTGTCTCTCGCTGAAAGTTTAGAAGAATTAATCTGCGGGATAAGACGTTTGAATATGCTTCAGAGAGTATCCTCTATAGATGTTACGTCCTGAATGCGGCTCTGTTGCACGACCAGGTATGTATAATTCTTTCCAGCGCAAAAGTGTCGTATAGCGATTCGGTTGACGAGCTTAGAACCTTCGGAGATCCCATTAGGTTTTCCTCAGTTCAAATAAACCTTCGCGCATTTTTCTAACCCAAACGTCATTCCAATCTTCCAGATGTATTTTTTGACAATCCCTAGAGCTAGATGTAGGTGCTCTTAAGTTTTAGGATAGAACTTAATTTCATCTACGTAAAATACTTGAGTGACTGCATACTTCCAAAATCCAGTTTTCCTGCAGAAGTATTCTTCGAAATGGCAAACTGCAAGTATTAGTAGCAGTAATGTGAGGCAAAAAAGGAGTGTGCTCATTATGTTGCCCTGACAGACACCACTTTGAAAGGTGAAAGTGCTAGTTATCACACGAGGTTTACTTGGTGAGATAGCAAATCTGGTTTTTCAAAGCAACATCAGCCTCTTTGTGCACCTTACGATGTGCGGATGAACCTTTAAGTACGAGTATTTTAACAGACTTATCATAAGTCTATGGAAAGTTAAATCAAAAGCTTTCAGGTAATTAATCCACGCCATGAATGGAAAGCGCTAGTAGGATGCTGCGTCTTTGCAGATACATCTATTGATGAGCAGGTTCTCTCAAAATCTTGCTATACTTTTCTTTAAGCCGCGATGTTCATATATTATTGCCACACAGGTAAAATTGTCCAAACAATCTTATCATTTTGGATAGTTGTAAAGATCTTACATAGTGAGTTTAGACAAGTAATTGGCCTGTAATTCTTACAATTAGCTAAGTTGCCTATCTTTGTCAAGAGCACTGTGCGATCATTAACTAAATGCTCCGAAATAGGCTCTTGCGACTCTAAGTATGACGTAAGAATGCGGGCCAGATTCTAACAGGTAGAAAGTAACTTCTTCTTTTAGAAGGTTTTGACACCATCTGGTTTTGAAGCTTAACAGTTCTTCATACCTCTTAACACTTTTCTCACCTTCTCGGTAGTGATAGGTAGGCATTTTTTATCAGGTGTTATAAAAGCATTGCACAGCGCCTTGAAGACGTTCATTTTCTTTAAGTCTTCTTTTAGTGAATGCTTGACTTCGCAGACTTCTCTCCAAAATGCTTCAACCTCCTCTGGTTTGGGCAGATGGTCGTCAGTGACTGAAGGATTTCAGAAGAGTCAAGATAGGTCGGAGAAAAACTGTTGGTTTTCT
This sequence comes from Amphibolips quercusostensackenii, assembly GCA_032357855.1. Taxonomy (NCBI): domain Eukaryota; kingdom Metazoa; phylum Arthropoda; class Insecta; order Hymenoptera; family Cynipidae; genus Amphibolips; species Amphibolips quercusostensackenii. The sequence continues at coordinate 2,553 of JAUELO010467443.1, forward strand.
CTGACCCACCTCTCTTTCCGCTCTAGACTTCTTCTAGCGCCAGATAGTACCCGTATTCTTTCAACAATATGCTGCCTGATGGTCAGCAGCTTTAAAGTGTAAAGTGTAAGATAATAGATCCTCACTTCGCGCGCGAACTGTCAAACCTAGGCGATAAAATTCCTGCCAGATGTTATGTAGTCAATTACACACTGAATGCGGGATGCGTACTGTCTTGCCTAGCCTATCTTTGTAGTGAGTTGATGCATTCGTTCCTTAACATCATGGTCAGCCGTTGGTTTTGTTTTACGGTTTGCATTTGCTTAAGCTTTTGTTATAGTATGAACACTATAATTGATATTTGGAAGGTCTGATTTTTCACAAAACTCGTCATCCAGTTAAGCCAGATCTTTGGGCTTGAAAGAAACCTCGATGTTAATGTTTTTTCAAGTTCTGAAGCATCGCTCTTTCTCTATTGGATGCCTGCCCGAGGTCGGTCTCAGTGTCATCTTTATTTTCTGTTTTGGAGTTGTTCGGCATGGTTTCGTAGACGTTCTTGCGCAAAGCGTAAGAGCTTTGGGTTCTCGCACCTCAAAAAATGCACTCGTCACATGTTACCTTGTTCAGGGGCAATTCTGGCAACGTAGCACTTTAGCAGGTCATCAATAAGGCAATCCGTCCACCTCAATGCATTAAGAGTTCGCCGGTCCATTGCATTGACTCCCCTTTAGATCGCATTGACTCCACTTTAGATCGCATTGACTCCCCCAACTCTAGGGTAGTCGGCATGGTTGTTCCACTTTTTTTTTAGAGCTGTGCGCGTTTAATTGTTTTCAACTGCACTTACTAGAACTATGCTTGATGTTATCGTTGTTGTTCTCATGAGTAGCTAGGAAAAGGGGTTCGTCCATCCTTGTAGAGAACCGGATACAAGTATAAGGTTGTATACGCTAAGAGGTCGCTCGGTACATAGAAATCACTGTTTGAGACAACTTACCCAGGTGCCATTTTGCTTTCGGCACGGTTGTTTAACCTCCACTTAGGAGTCAGTTCCTTCGGGACATCCCGTAACCATATTCATCAGAAACCCTTGCTATGGGGACCCTATATCCGCAACCCAAGAAAGCGTTCGGTGGCTTTGTCATAGGCCCTTTGGTTGGATTCCAGGAGATTGCTGGTATAGTGGGACTAGTGTTGTAATGGTGCAATTTCTTTCATTTATAATTTTTGGCTATGGCTATCGCACAGGGTTTGAGCACGTATCTTCTGCGTTCTTTCATCACAATCTTCATAACGTGCACGTTAGCGTTCGCATACACAAGATGATGCTGAAGAAGTTCGCAAAGTTAAATCACAGGATTAAAGTAGATGTAAATCTAGTTGCTCTGAACATAAACAGTAAGGGGCGTATGAACTATTTCCGGTAGATTTTCCTGCGTAGTAGAAAATATTTTGAAAATCTTTTTTTTCTATTACGAAGAAAAGGGTAAACAAAGTATTTAAGAACATGAGAAAAAATGTTTGCTGTTATACATTAAAATAAATGTTTTTCCTGCAAACGAAATTAAAATGTAAGCGGACTGTTGAGCGTTTCGTTTACTGTGAGAGCTTCCACGTGAATGATAAGTCTAGATACTGAATCACTTCGGCTGCTCGGTCGCCTAAACCATTTAAAGACAGCAGTATCTAAAAGCAATCACAATTTTGCAACAAAACACGTTGCAAAACACTTGCCAGCACTTGATGGTTTGCGATTACAAAACGCTGCAGTGGGCGCGGGCATCTGTTTCCACCATGTGAGAATGTGAGATAGATAGTGTCGTAGAGGGAGAATAAGTTTGGTTGCTACGACAGCGTCGCCAATTTCGAACTATGGCAAGGCATTTGAATTTCAATTTAAGATCAACAAGAAATCTTATAGCAAATAACACAAGGCTACAAAATAAAATAGAAAAAGTCTTACGACCAAACCAAGCGTACTATACGTTTTCGGGTGCGCTGATCACGAACCAGCAGCCCCTATGACCCCTACACGTCAGAATCTAGGTCATTTGAAGGTCAACTATGTTCATTTGGGAGATATTATCTTTTTGATCTTGGATGTATTTTCCTACCACGACAAGATAATTGTTAGAGAATTCAGAATGAGCGATTTGACGTTTATATGGCCTCTACAAGATCAATGGCACCCGTGGGTCAAACGATATTCGAAAGTGAAATATTACTCTTTTTTAGAATCTAAGATCAAAAGGATGATATCTCTGGAATTAACAAAGTTGGCCATTAAATGGCCTTGATCCTGAAGTGTAGAGGTCATTGGGGCCATGGATTCTTGGTCAGTGCACCTAAAAACGTATTTTGTAAGGATCATCACCTCGATTTCAGCAAACCATGACAAGCTTCTGGGTTCATAAGTTCTAAAAAGGTTTTTGACCTGCATATGACATCTCAAGGTCACTGGTTCCGTAGATAAATAATATATGTACAAAGGTTAAATGCCCTACTCTTTAAAAATCAGAGGTCAATAAGATGATATCTCTCGAATTAACGATGTTGACCTTTAAATAACTTTGATCCTGACGTGTAGCGGTCATAGGGGCTGCGGATTTGTAATCAGCGCACCCGGAAACGTATAGTTCTCTTAGTTTGGTCGGAAGACTTTATTGATTTCATTTTGTGGCCCTGTGTAATTAATAATAAACCGTAGTATAACATTTTTTATTCAAATGACTTGATATTTACTGCTACTGTTCATTACGATTACTCCAGCAATAACTTCGAGACACACAAGAGTTAGTGTGTTTGGCGGCGCTGTTGTCAATGTCAAAAAGGTACTATAGAGGCAGATTTGATCGCAAGAAATTAGTTTGTTAAATCATGGCACGGAACAATCTGATTATTCAGATCGGCTTCAGTTGACTTCAGACATCAGAGCGCTTCTGCTGCTCGACGCAATCCCGCTTTTGCGTTTATTCGCTATTTAAACGTGTGTGCTGTCCTCGCTTAAGAGTAGACTACGATGCAATGTCATGACGCAGTTACTAAGCTAGGCCGTTAAAATAAAGCGCTTAAGTGATACGCTTCTGTTTTTTCACGCTTGGCTAACCACGAACGACCTCCCCTTTTAGCCCTGCGGCTCCTCTCACCTTAGAACGCGGCGCGGCGTTAATTCTCGGAAAGGATCAATCAAGGGCAGATTAATCCTAGTTTGACTGTATTTAATTTTAAACCTTTTACGCATTTGGTAAACATCAACCAAAAACTTTTTCTAACATCAGATAAAATATGTATTTAAATAAGAACGAGTTTAATCTATTTCAGTAGTATTGTAATCGAACGCCTTGTCTATCCTCTATATTATTATATCTATTTGTGATTTATTTTATTTATATTAGTCCATATTCATTCGCATAATTCACTTACCTGTATCATAAGTATCAATATTATCAGAATTTTTTAGTAAACGCATGTATAAGAAACTGCTAGAATAACTTACTTTAAATTTAGTTGTTAGATAAACAGAAAAAACTAGGGGTACGAAATGTTGAAGGATAGCGAAGTGCCACTTGCTGACTTTACATCTAAAAAAGGTACTATAAATAAGGAATTTGTATACGCTTTTGCATACACCGCATTCAGAAAAGATGATAGTTGACATTAACAAGACAATTATGCGCCAAATTGTTGATTTAGCACACTTTATTCGACAAAATAAATTTAAAAGCAGACACAAGGTTTGAAAGTCGCTATGATCTTTAAAGTAAGAGCGCAGTCCTATTTAGATCATGGTGGTAGATTAGAAGAATAGTGGAATATTTTTTAAATTATGTTATTGCACGAACCAGGAATCGGCACCTTCTAAGTTCGAGCCGAGCTTAAAAAGTTCCCAACGGGTTTTTTAGATTGGATTCTTCAGTTTCTTAAGGGCTTGAGTCTGAAACTGGACCCTAATTAAACCCTTTAATATCGGATCCGACCCAAACAGTTTTATCAATCATATTTGAGACATTTACAAAGGCGATTTTGGAGAGAAGAAGGAGTAGTTAATTAGATTGAGTTATCTTGAGATTGTGCGAAAGAGTTCGACGGGAACCAAAGATGCGCAGAATAGCGATACTGCACATAATTTCGCGCAGTGAAATTATACGGCACTTTTGGCTGCGCAGTAGAGTTACATGCCACAAACAGCTGCTCAGTGCAGTTAAGTGGTACTCACGGATGCACAGTGCAGTTACATGGTAAATACGAATGCGCATTAAGGTCACACGGCTTTTATGGCTGCACCATGAGGTAAGGGGTTACTTTTAGTTGCGCCGTAATATATTGTAGTACTTAAATATGCGTACCAGAGTTCAATGGCACATATAACTGCGCAGTCAACTTACACTGCACTTACAACTGCACAGTGGAGTTACTTGGCACTCACGGATGCACAGTACAATTACGTGGCACTTACAAATCAGCAATGTAATTACACGGCACTTATGACTCCTCAGTAATGTTACAGGTAGATATAGATGTGCAGTATAGTTAAATAAAGCATACATCTGCGCAGTAGAGGTCCATGAAACAACACTGATGGATGCCTGCTAGCGTTAAGGGTACTTGAATATACAGAACGTTTCAGGGCCAAAAAGCAGATAGGAAAAAAAACTCACACAAAAAATGCAATGTTAAATTACTTTGGAATTACTATATAAATTAATTATGTTATCGATTGTAGAGAACAATTTAAAGTTTGAAAATTCAAAAATCAGAAAGTTGACATAAATTGTGGAAATTTCATTATTCTGGTAGATTTTCATGAAAGTTAGTACGAGGAAATTCTTTGAATAGCAGAATAGGTGAAAAACTATAAGTTTTAAAAAGCAACCAAAATTTTGGAAGTTGCATATAATTGGTAGATTTACATGAACTCCACGAAGTTGATTTTCAAAAAAGTAAGTACGAGAAGGTTTTTTGAGTCACAGCACACAAAGAGGTCTAAAGTATAACAGTGGACCTAATTTTGGAAAATGCTATTAAATTCGTAGATTTCCATGACTGTCGAGAAATTTGCATTCTAAAACTCGGAAAACCTTCTCGTACTGACAATTGAGGAAATATATCAATTTGATAAAGCTTTCGAATTCATAGTCAGATTTTTTTATTTTGAGCTCAAATTCGCATCATGTTGTTAAAAAAACTCTCTCGTACTGGCTTTCATGGTAACCCACTAGTAAATTTGAGTTGATTTTTAAAATTTTTTAATTTTAGATCGAAATTCCTTTTCTGTGCTGCAAAAGTTTTGTACTGACTTTCACAAAAATCTACGAAGTTAACAAAAATTTATAAATTTGAGTGAAATTTTGAAATTTCTTTATTAAATTAGTGAGTAGCTATAAAAGTTTGTACGAGAATATATTTTAAATGAAAGAACACACATTTAAGGTAAAAGTTGAGCAAAATTGACTAAAATTTTTTAAATATTATTTAAGCGGTATATTTACGAATCTAAAAATATTGTCCATTTTTTCTATCTCCAACAGTTCACTAGATACTTATTGAAAATGAAAATTTCAATCTTTTAACTGGGTGGGGGAGGGGGGGTTAAGAGGGTAGAAAAAGCGTTTTTTTGCGATTTTTTTTTAAAGAAACGGTAAATGTTATTCATTTAGGAACTTTTGTACATTTATAAGTAACATTCAAAGAATATCCTGTAAAAATTTTGTCAAAAAATATAAAAAATTAAGCTGTAGCTAAAAGATTTTCGGAGACGCCTTCGAAAAAAGATGCTTTGCGGTAAACAGGATAACTTTCCAACGGATTATCATTAATAGAAAAAACAAAAAGATTGTGGGAAAGTAAATAAATGACTCGGACACAACGGTCCATTTACATTTTCATTATTTTTCTCCCGGTTTCAGCGGTAGAAAATCTAAAAAAGTCAATTTTTCGTCTGAAGAACCCGCCATTTTGTATCTGTAAAATATCAACAAAGAAACAACAAAAAATCGATAGACAAGATCGTTGTGTTCTTTCGATATATCTCTTGAAAGTGTACACCACATTTTGTGAAGATAGGTGCAATACTTTTTGAGAAAGACTGTTCACCGACTTCAAAAATGTCGTTTTGAGAAAAACACGTTTAAAGTTTTAGTTACTACCTGCATCTCGTGCGTTCTGTTCGAAAAGCAGAGACTGACAGCTCTGTAACTTGGCCAGTTTTGCTTTGATCGACTCAAAATTTTTAAGGAATATTTTTAGATGTTATACTACAAGAAAATAGAAAAAAAAGATTTTTTACCCTCCAGACCATACCATCCCCCTTCCCCTTAAGACAAATCCACCTCGAAGTGTCTTCAAAACCCGTCATAAACCTTAGTTATGATTTCAATACTCACATCTTCGACTTCTAAATCTCACCCCTGGACGCTAGCAAAACATAGCCGTTTCGGAGACGAACTCAAGACGAACCTCAAGACGAAATATTTTTAATTAAGATTGTAGTAGCCATTTAAAATTTTTTAAATTTAACCAAAGATTTAGAATGAGAGTCCCAAATAATCCCGAGGTACTGATTTATACAAAAATGTGTGAATTTTCCAAGTTTTTGGTCAACTATATTGAAAATCTTACTCAAGATTCATATTCAGTGACCTGAAATTTTCTGTATACAAACTTTTATAAGCATAACTTCTTTTGACCAAAATTGATAAACTTTTTTAAGTATTTAAATTGAAGAAACGATGTGTTGTTGAATCCATTGTGTAATTAACTCCTGGGAATATGATATATATATGCATGTAATGACAAGAGTCAACGACAACTTCGAGACAATTGTTTATTTATTATGTCATAATAAACGATATCAATACGTATTTACATAATGACGTTTCAAAACATAAACTGGTTTCCTTATCAGATCAAAAAAAAAGAATCTAAAAAATACATAATATTGTGTATAAAAACAGTATTGTGTAATTAAAAAATTAATAAAATCTTGAAAAACCTAATTCGCTTACCATTAATATTTGTTCAAAAAGTATATATAAGGGAGTGAAAAAAGATCGGTGCAAACATAACCACTTTATTGTTAAAACGAACTGGCACTGACAAATCTGTATCTGACGGTGTACGCCAGGTATCTTCAGCGAGGAGAAATCCAGCCTTAAACATCTTGATGCCACATGTCTCGTTTCCACCAGTGTGCCTCCTCACACAGCACGAAAAACTTCCGCCTCACTCTTAAAGCTTAGTGAGGAGGCGTAGTAGTGGAAGCGAGACATGTGGCATCCGAGTATTATAGGCTGAAGATCCCCTCGCTGAAGACCCTTGGTGTATGCAGTTTCGGAAAATTCAGGGGCGTACATATTAAAATCGAAAAGGGATAAGTAAAAAAAGATAAACATGATATTGTGTTAAAATATATGTTACATAAAAATCGTTTGTATAAGATAATAAGAAGACAATTTAAAAATATAATAAAACCAATTTGTCAATAAGATAAAAACTAGCATAAATGGTAAATCTTCCTCTTGCCAGACCTTATTCTTCTCCTGAGTGTCCTTCTACTTGAGTTTACATTTGAAGAACTTTCATCGATTCGACTTCGAACCATGAAGATTCACTTTTCCTCGCAATAAATCAATTAAAATGAGAGCAGAATATAATAAACTTAAGCCCATGCCAACTGAAGGACAAATTGTATTCTCAACGTCCAATATTGACGTCTTTGCTATATTCGACAAATATAACTGACGTTCGATTCTACATAGAATATATACACCTGTTTCTCACTGTGGAAAACGGGCGAAGATAAACATGTGCAGCGGCGCAGTTGAAGAATTGACCCCAGAAGAAGTCGCGGGATGTCCATTTACGGTTCATAGCTTAATCTGAAAGAGTTTTAGAGCAGTGCATGTATAAACTAAGCTTCTTTACACCTTAAATTCAACATAAAAATGATCCGCGTGTCTGTACGGAAAGAATAATATAAGATGTCTATAGATACAAGCAGATTGCTTTACTCGTTGACAAAACCAAATTTGAATAAAAAATTGTACTGTTAACTCTATCATAATAAATGCAAATTTCATTAACTTTTGTACCTCAAATTGAGACTGCTTATTCAGAAATTACAAAATAAAGTACAAATTTGATTCTGTGTCAATTTGTTTATTTTAGTTATCCTAATAGAAACGTATACGAACAAGTTTTTTTAAATATTGACAGAATTTTTCATTTGACCTTTTTTTCACGTACGGCTAACTGGGGCATACCGCTCGCTCCAAACTTTGCCCTTGACATGAAAAGACGGCTCTCATCCATTACATGTACTGTATTTTTTTAGTACAGACGCCCGAAATGTGAAACGTGTTCTTCTGGTGGCTGATTAAACGTGATCTCTTTTTTTAAGTCGGCGCTACCCTAACCGGGCACTACTGCGCATGCGTCTACATTTGACACCTGCTATATAATTTTGGACCTCATACATTAACACCTCTGTTTGACTACGAGGTTTAACAATACACGAAAAAAAATTAATTTGCTTTGTCAGCATAGTGCAACCTTGCTAGACTCTAATTTGCTGTTCCGACAAATCCAGTTTGCTGTTTTGACAAATCCAGTTTGCTGTAGCAGCAGATCTTACTTTGCTCTTACAGCACTGTTGTATTTGTTAATTTTGTAATTGAGCATGCCAACCGATCTGCTATGCTGCTATGTTATAGTCGATAGCCATTAGAATTGATCAACTTCTTTAATTGAAAAAGAATCATTTAGAATAGTTTTTAAACTAAAATCGAATTGACTTAAAATGTTAAATTTATACATAGTATATTTTGAATAAATTTCGTTTTGGAAAATTATATATTAGTTTTATACCGAATTTTTAGAGACGTCACAATTGTTTTGAATTAATTACAATTAAAACTTGTTTCAATAATATAATAATATTGATGATTCGTTGGCAAACAACTAGATTTTTTATATAAATAAACAAAAGCTTAATGATTTCTCATTTACAATAATTTATTTGAGAGCTTTATGAGTTTTCAGTACTAATATTTCAAAAATGCGCACGACTTTTTTCTGATCGCGTATGAACCACTCCGCTTCAAGTATTATAATTATTATATAGTGAGTCACGTGACTAACTGTTCCCTGCGTCTACTTGTGAGCATGAGACTTGAGGTGTTAAAGTGTGTTCTCGCAAGAAAGAAACATCCATCGACATTGCTGTAAACATAAAATCGAGTTGTAAAAAAAAAAGTGCTACGATTCGAGAACTCCTCGATGAATACAGTATTTTAGAGGAGAGCATCGAGGAATTTGAAATAAGTGCTCTGAGAACATTCCAAAAAATTTTAACCTAACTTTTCACACGTCATGCTTTGTCTATTTTTTTTTCTTCAACACAGCGATAATCGTCTAAAATCTGGGATAATTTCGTGGAAATTCTAAAATAACCCAGTAATTCGGGATTCTCATTTCAATTACACTTCATTTTCAAGGTGAATAGAATAATTAACTTTAAAAACTTTACTATCGCTAATAGTTACAAA